>PVIW01007145.1:0-22298 GCA_004026585.1 Noctilio leporinus | reverse complement strand
ACCAGACAAAAAAAGACTAAAAGAATACATCTCTACCAAGCCAGCATTGTAAGAAATGCTAAAGGGTCTGCTATAAAAAGAAGTAAACAAATAAAATGAAGAAACAGAGAAAGCCAAAGAGGAATACAGATACAAAGGGAGAAAATGACAATGAATAAGTATTAATCAATAATAACCTTAAATGTAAATGGATTAAATGCACCAATCAAAAGACATAGGGTAGCCGAATGGATAAGACAACATGACCCACATATATGCTTTCTTCCAGAGACCCACCTCAGAACAAAAGATCGACACAGATTGAGAGTGAAGGGATGGAAAACTATATATCAAGAAAATGGACACGAAACAAAAGCTGGAGTAGCAATACTGATTTCAGATAAAATAGATTTTACAATGAAGGCCATAAAAAGGGACAAAGATAGACATTTCTAATACTTAAGGAAACAATCCATCAAGAAGAAATAACTCTGATAAACATATACGCACCCAACATAGGAGCTTGGAAATATATAAGGAAAATCTTGGAAGACTTTAAGAAAGACATAGACAGCAACACACTAAAAGTAGGGGATCTTAATACCCCATTATCAACAATGGACAGATCTTCCAAACAAGAACTCCCCAGAGATGTTGTGGCATTGGACAACACTCTAGAGGAAATGGACCTAACTGATGTATACAGAGTCTTTTACCCCAAAGAAGCAAAATACACATTCTTTTCAAATGCACATGGATCATTCTCTAAGATAGACCACATGGTATGTCACAAGACAAGCCTCCAGAAGTACAGGAAAATTGAAATCATACAAAGCATCTTCTCAGATCACAATGGTTTGAAACTAGATTCCAACCTCAAGGGGAAAAAACAAAAACCCTCTAACTCATGGAGACTGAATAATATGCTTTTGAGTAATGAGTGGGTTAACAATGAGATCGAAGATGAAATAAAAAAGTTTCTGGAAACAAATGACAATGAATATACAACAGTCCAAAACCTATGATACACAGCAAAGGTAGTCCTCAGAGGGATATTTATCACAATACAGGCCTACCTAAAAAGGTCACAAGAAGTTGAGACAAACAACCTAACCATAAAGCTGCAAGAACTAGAGGAGTAACAACAAACAAAATCCAGAGTAATTTGAAGGAAGGAAATCATCAATATTAGAGCAGAACTGAATAACTTAGAGACTCAAACTACAATTCGAAGAATCAAAAAGTCCAGGAGCTTGTTCATTGTAAAAATAAACAAAATTGACAAGTCCTTATCCAGACTCATCAAGAAAAAGAGAGAAAGGACCCAAATAAACAGAGTTGGAAATGACAGAGGAGAAATCACAACGGATAAATCAGAAATACAAAAGGTTGTAAGAAATTACTATAATCAACACTATGACAAGAAATCTGACAACCTGGGTGAAATGGACACATTTCTGGAAATGTATAATCTACCAAAATGGAATTGAAAAGAAGCAAGCAGAAAGCCTCAATAGGCCAATAATAACTAGTGAAATTGAAGAAGTAATCCCAAATCTCCCAAAACACAAGAGCCCCAGACCACATGGATTCACAGGTGAATTTTACCAAACATTAAAGAAGACCTCATTTCTATCCTTCTCAACCTATTCAAAAATAAATCCAACAAGAGGGAAGACTCCCAAACTCTTTCTATGAGGCCAATATTATTCTAATCCCCAAACCAGGTCCAGACACAACTAAGAAAGAAAACTATAGGCCAATATCTCTGGTGACCACAGATGCTAAGATTCTCAGCAAAATATTGGCCAACCGGATTCAGCAGTACATTACAAAGATCATACACCATGATCATGTGGGTTTCACCCCAGGGATGCAAGGATGGTACAACATTCATAAATCAATAGATGTAATACACCACATCAACAAAATGAAAGATAAAAAACATATGATCATATCAATAGATGCTGAGAAAGCATTTGATAAAATACAGCAACCATTTATGATAAAAACCCTCAGCAAAATGGAAATACAGGGCACATACCTCAACATCATAAAGGCTATATATGAGAAACCTGAATCCAACATTATGCTTAATGGGCAAAACCTAAAACCTTTCCCCTAAGACCAGGAACAAGACAAAGCTGTTCACTTTCTCTACTTCTGTTCAACGTCATCTTGGAAGTTCTAGCCATAGCCATCAGAGAAGAAAAAGGAATCTAAAGGTATCCAAATTTGATAAGAGGAAGTCAAACTGTCATTATTTGCAGATGCTAGGATAGTGTACATACAAAAACCCAATAGGTTCCACCAAAAACTTACTCGACCTAACAAGCAAATTTAGGAAAATAGCTGGGTATAAAGTCAATATCCAGAAATCAAAAGCATTTTTGTATACCAATAATGAAACATCAGAAATAGAAGTGAGAAAACAAATCCCATTTACCATAGCAACCAGAAAAATAAAGTACCTAGGAATAAACTTAACCAAGGAAGTAAAAGACCTGTACTCAGAAAACTACAGAATATTGAAGAAAGAAATGAAGGAAGATACACATAAATGGAAGCATATACCATGTTCATGGATGGGAAGAATTAATATCATTAAAATGTCCATACTACCCAAAGCAATCTACAGATTCAATGCAATCCCAATTAAAATACCAATGACAGACTTCACAGAAATAGAAAAATACCTCAAAAATTTATATGGAGCCAAAAATGCCCATGAATAGCCACAGCAATCTTGAGAAAGAAGAACAAGGTAGGAGGAATCACAATACTGGATATCAAACTATGCTACAAGGCTACTGTCTTCCAAACTGTCTGGTACTGGCATAAGAATAGACATATGGATCAACGGAACAGAATAGAGAGCCCAGAAATAAACCCAGGACTCTATGGTCAATTAATATTCGACAAAGGGGGTAGGAACATCAAATGGAGTAAAAACAGTCTCTTCAACAAGTGTGTTGGGAGAACTAGACAGCAACATGCAAAAAGATAAAACTAGACCACCAACTTACACCATACACCAGAATAAACTCAAGATGGTTAAAGGACTTAAACATAAGCAGGTCCTGCAGAAATATGTAGGCAGTAAAATTTTCGATATCCTACACAGAAATATGTTTACTGATACTTCAGCAAGGGCAAAGGAAATAAAAAACAAATCAACAAATGGGACTATATCAAATTGAAAAGTTTCTGTTCAGCAAAATTCAAAGGGAACCAACTGTATAGGAAAACATATTTGGCAATGATACCTCAGACAAGGGTTTGATCTCCAAAATATATGAAGAACTAATGTGACTCAATACCAGGGAGACAGACAGCCCAATTAAAAAATGGGCCAAAGATCTGAACAGACAACTCACTGAGGAAGACATACAAAGGGCCCAGAGGCATATGAAAGAATGCTCAACATCACTAGTCATCAGAGAGATGCAAATTAAAACCACAATAAGATACCACCTCACACCTGTCAGAATGGCAATCATCAGCAAATCAACAAACAAGTGTTGGCAAGGATATGGAGAAAAGGGAACCCTGGTGCACTGTTGGTAGGAATGCAACTGATGCAGCCACCATGGAAAATAGTATGGTGTTTCCTTAGAATACTAAAAGTGGCACTGCCTTATGATCCAGCAATTCCACTTCTAGGATCATACCCGAAGAATTCTGTAACACCAATTCATAAGAACCTATGTACCCCTATATTCATAGCAGTGTTATTTATAATAGCCAAATGCTGGAAACAGCCTAAGTGCCCATCAGTGGATGATTGGATGAAAAAGCTTTGGTACATTTACATAATGGAATACTACACAGCAGAAAGAAAGAAGGAACTCCTAACCTTTGCAACAACATGGATGGAACTAGAAAGTATTATGCTTAGTGAAATAAGCCAGTCAGTTAAGGACAAATACCATACGATCTCACCCATTACAGGACAATAATGAACAAAACAAACAACAAGCAAAACAGAACCAGAGATAAGAATACAGGGAATAGGCCTTCAGTGGGCAGGGGGAAGGGGAAGGGGGGAGGGGGAATGGGAAGGAAGAGGCAAAGAAGGGGAGCAGTTTTGTCAAGGAACTAGTATGGAAGAACCATGGACATGGACAAGTGGGATTGACTTTGTGTGGGGGGGGAGGGGACAGAGGGGAGTAAAAAGGGGATGGATGTAATACAACAACAATAAAATTAAATGAAAAACCAAAAAACCAAAAAAATTTCTTCAGTCTTTTTCAGGGTTTTTTTTTTTTTTGTTTGTTTGGTTTTTTTTCCGTTTTGGTGCAGTGTGTGGAATATTTTTCCAGCTCACTGATCTGATCCTGTAGTTCCTCTATCCTGCTTTTCATTCCTTCTTCTGTATTCTTCAATTAGGAAATTGTATCATTCATTTCCTCCTGGCTCTTATTGACAGTTTCTATGTCCTTTTTAATGCTGGTGTAGTTCTTAGTCCATTCCTTGTAGCTTCCCTGGATTTTTTCTTAGGTCCTGTGGAGTAGTTTTTAGTTCTGCTGGAGTTATTTGTAGTTTTCTTTGAGCTCCTTATCATCACTATTTTGAATTCCATATCTAATAGTTTGCTTGCCTCTATTTCATTTAAGGATTTTTCTGGGGATTTTTTCATTTCCTTTTGGTAGTGGACTGTTTCTTTTTCTCCCCATTTTAGGTGACTTTTATTGTTTGTTTTTGCTTTTTAGATTTGGCTTTTCTTAGTTTCTGTGTTTGTAGTATGACCTTTTGTCGTGCAGAGGTGCACTTTTTTTACTTCCTGGATCACCTCTGGCGACGTCTGATCATTCCATAGTCTGGGTTTAGTCAGCTGTTGGGGCCAACCAGAGATCCATTGTCTTTGTCTGTGCCCTTCAGCTTTTAACCCAAATAATCTGTGCTCAGCTGTCAGATGTAAGTACCACTGGTCAGGGCCAATTAATTCAGTTGTAATCCAATCAATCTGTGACATCCACCATGCTGAGGCACTACTGGGTGGGACTGATTGATTCACTTGTAATCCAATTAATCTGTGATCAGCTTCCAGCCTAGAGGCTTTTTAAACTGCCCTAATTTAAAAAAAGATTTTTCTTTCTGTTTTCATTGGGTGTTTTCCACTACCTTGTCTTTCCAATCTTTGATTGGATCCTCTGCTTCATCTAATCTGTTCTGGATTTCTTCAAGTGTATTCTTCTTTTTAGTTATTTATTCTTTATTTCTGATTTATTCTTCTTAAGGGATTCCATGTCTTCTTTTATATTTCCTATCTCTTTGTGGAAGGTCTCACTGAGTTATCTATTCCTCCCCTCAGTTTTCTGAGTTCTTATAACCAGTGTAGGTAGATTTCTTGCCTCCATTTTGTTTAGTTGTTATTTGGAGTTTATCTTAATCTTTCATTTAATACATGTTTCTTTGTAATTTTTGCTCCCTTTCTGTGTTTGCTTCTGTGTAGTAAGTAAGTAGATCTGCTACATCTCCCAGGCTTGGTAGGGTAGCCTTATGTAGTACTTGTCCTTTGGGATCTGGTTGTGCCATGTGTTTGGTCACCTGAGCCAGGTGTTCCAGGTGTGTCTCTTGTGTGGGTTGTGTGTGCCCTTCTGTTGTAGTTGAGCCATAATTTCTATTTGCATGTCATTGGGGGTAGGACTGACTTTTAGGCTGATTAGCTGTGAGGACTGGCTGTTACTACAGTAGACAAATTGACTCCACAAATTGAATTTGCTCTGGTGCCTGCTGAGTCTGCCCTTTGGATGAGTTATTTTTGGTGTTAATTGGATGGTGCTCTGATGAGGTCTAAAGTGACCATTGGGTATGTTGGTTTTGGTGGCTCTGGTGCAGGCCAAGGTCAGCCATGGTTTGGATCTGGCTTGGGGCTACCTGGTAGGAGCTGCAAAGTGATCTGAAGTTGGTAGCTGCCTGTTCTGGGCTTTGAGTCACCTGGGAGAAATTATGCTGTGAACTGGGGCTGGCTGCCACTAGTGCCAGGCTTAGGGCTGTTTAGCAAGATGTTAAGGGCGAAACAAGGCTAGAAAATGCTTGTTTGGAGTTTGTGGGACTTTGAGAGTGTAGGTCAAAGCTGTCAGAAGGTGGTGTGACAGTAGAGGCAGAGGTCAGAGAGAGAGAGATTGGAAGAGGCTATGCTGATGGCTCTGAAGATGGAAGAAGGGCCACAAGCCAAGTACTGCAGACATCCTCTAGAGCATCCAAAGGAACACTGTCCTGCTTACATTGTGATTCTAGGACTCTGACCTCTAAAACTGTAAGAGGATTCACTAGTGTTTAAAGACACTATATTCATAGTAATTTGTTATATCAGCAATAGGACTTAATCCAGGTACTGATAGAACAATCTTTAAAAAATTTAAGTCCCAAAACTGATTTATAGAAGGGATGGACAGAAAGGGGAGCGAGGGATGGTAGCTGATGCCTCATCTTTTTTAAATGGGACCAAACATAGGTTATTTCACATTTCAACTACAGAATCATTGAGGGGTTTGATTTTACCAAACAGTTAAAAGAGACTGTCCCTGGGTGAAGGCTGAGAGGAGTTGGCAGAGCTGTCATTAGCCCCCATTTGCTTCTTGCTGCACATGGATTGGTTATCATGGGCATATCTGACTTCCATAAAATTCACTTCAAAATCAGCTTTTGCACCAGTGCCGCAGAGTGTGCATGGTATGCTCTTAGTAGTGCAACCACTAGAGCCTGATGGTTGTGGAACAAACAGCAGACAGGCCCAGGCTGTGTCCACCTATGGGGAGAACATTACTCTTGGGCTCCCAACAGGAGGCAGAAAGCCCAGGGCCAGATGCAGGTACATGTGTGGTAAGGCAGAAATGTGCAGCCAGGCTGACATTTTCCTCTCTACACTGGAGTCTATGGATTGACTTCCATCTCCACCCAGACTCAACCAGCCAAAGCTCATGCTAGACCCCAGCAACATGCAGCCCACCTGGCCCTGGGCTACCTGGATGCTCATCAGCTAACGTTCTGGAATTTATGTATGCATGTTTTATTACCCTTCTGTATCCATTCTAGATCTCTGTGAATGCAGGGCAGAGCTCTGGCTGGAGAAGAAGGTTGGAATACTTTTATGGTCTCAGCATTCCAGATGTGACTTCTTGAGTGTGTCCCTGCCCTTAGAGGCCTAAGTTTTCTCATCTGTCAACTGGGGGACTTGGCAAAGGCCCTTGCCACTACAAGCTTTAGGTTCTTAGAGGGTCAAATGGAGATTATTCCTCTGTGGACCTGCCTCCCAATATGTATGGAGGGACTCAGTTCTCACCTGAATGTCCAGTGTTGAGAGTTCTTTAAAGACATGGAGATGTGAAGATGAAGGCCAAAGATTTGCCACAGATCCCACTCTTTCTGGTTGTCACCTGATGGGACAAGTTCCTCCTTGAGCCCTAGTTTACTCACTTGCCCAAAGGAATACTGATAATACTCTTCTGCCTTTGTTATAGGGTTAAAGGCCAAATGAAGGGGTTGCAGTCCTGCCAAGGTACACTAGAAGTCTGTGTGAGCAAAGTGGGCCAGGTATCCACTCATTCCTGCCTAAGTCCACAGGCTGGCCTGTGGGGGATCTGAAGTGCTATTTGGTTATATTCCAAACTCCACTTCCAGCAGAGCTGGGAAAGACCAAGGAAAGTGGACCCAAAGGACATCCCTGGCTTTTTCCCAAGATTGCTTGAGAAAAAGGGCCCAGACTTCACCAGTTAATTTTCAGGAGTCCAGGGAACTTCTCTTCTAAGCCTCTACTGGGGGGTTCCACTACAATGCTGTGTGCATATGTGTGCGTGTGCCAATCTATGTGTGTGCAGTGCTTGTGTGCATATGTATACATGTGCATGCCTGTGTGTTTATGTGTTCCTCCAAGTGATCTCATGTGTAATAGGCATATATGTTTATCTACGTGTGGGCATTTCATGGCAGTACTGAGAGTGCATATGTATAGATAAACATGAGTGTTTATGGGCTCTCCCCACCCCAACCTTCATTCACCTTTAGCCACTTAGCCCATATGGTCACTCCATATCTCCCCATGCTTCTCCTGATACTATCTTCCTGGTATGCAGATGTGCCTCTTTCTCTAAGAGGCCTTTTGTAGTCTCTCCAGCCATCAGTCACAGCTTTTCTGTGTTCTTTGGCCCACCATGCTTCACTGCTGATCAGGATGCTGGCAGGTGCATTGGAAGAGGTTATTATCTTATATACTAGGAATAGAAGTCTTCCAAGGGAGATAAATATCTTTGTTTGGGGAAAACCTTGATAAGTACATAGTGTAAAAGGTGAGGGCATAATTGTGATCACAACCCAAATAACTAAAATCAATAAAGTACTCTTAAAATTTAGTAATAAGAATTAAAAAAAAAAAAAAACTGATAAAAAAATGGACCAAAGATCTAAATAAAGAAGATATACACATGGAAAATAGCATTTAAAAAGATGTTCAGGCCCTGGCTAGTCGCACAGTGGGTAAGGTGCCAGCCTGTGAACCCAAAGGTCACTGGTTTGATTTCCAGCCAGGTTGCAAGCCAGGTCTCCAGTCAGATCTGTAGCTGGAGGCAGGTGAAAGGCAACCATACATTGATGTCTCTCTCTCTCTGCCTCTCTCCCTTCCCCACTCTCTAAAAATAATAAATAAAAATCTTTGAAAAAAAAGTTTAATAAATAATAAAAAGATGTTCAACATCAAGAATGTTAAAACAACAATGAGATACCATAAACCACCTGTTATACAGAATGTTGACAACACTAAATGTTGAAGAGGATGTGGAACAATAGAAACTACCATTCACAGCTGATGAAATGCAAAATAGTATAGTCACTTTAGAAGACAGAAGTTTCTTAAAAAATGAAACATTTTCTTCCATATAATCTAGTAATAATAGCACTCTTTGGTATTTCTCCAAATGAGGTGAAAAACTCATATTTACTTAAAAACCTGCAGATAGATGATGATAGCTGCTTTATTAATAATTGCCCAAACTTGGAAGTAAATAAACTGTCTTTCAGTAGGTGAATGGACAAACTGGTTCATCCAGACAATAGAAGAGTAGTCAGCATTCAAAAGAAATAAGGCATTGAGCCATGAAAAGGCATAGAGGAAACTTGAACGCATATTACTGATAGAAACTAGTAATCAGGCATATGATTCTAATTATATGACATTCTAAAAAAGGCAAAACTATGGAGACAAGAAGCAGATCAGTGGTTGCCAAGGGTAGGGAAAGTGGGAGAGATGAGTAAGTGTAACAAGGAGAATTTTTAAGGCAGTGAAACTATTGTGTATGGTACTTTAATGCTGAGCACATGTCATACATTTGTCTAAACCCTCCCAGTGTACAACGCAAAAAGCTAACCCTAACCTATGGACTCTGATAATGATGTGTCAATATAGGTTTATTAATTGTAACAAATGTACTGCTCTGGTGGAAAATGTTGATAATAGGAAGGTTGTATGCATATGGGGAACAGGGGGTTCAGGGGAATACTTGTATTTTAAGTTCAAATTTGCTGTGAATTTAAAATTACTCTGACAATAAAGTTTATCATTAAAAAACAATAAAAGAATAAATTGAGTCTTAGGAGGGAGTTAAATTCTAAAACCATCTCAGAAAGTGAAATACCAATTAGCCAAAATTACTCTTGAAAGTTTTATTAAGTCACTCTTAAAGCACAGCGTGCCAGGTGTACTGGCTACATTGGACACTGAAATCCCCTCTCTCTGTATGCCCATATAAACACATTTCTCTTCACACTCAGTTCACTTGTATTTAGAGGCAATTTATTTTGTATGCTAAACATATGTGAAGATTAGGATCATCATCAATGAGGCTGGAAACTTCTGTGAGAATTGGGGTCAAGTTGGGGAAGAGCACATCCAAAACACATGAAATAGAATGAGGGTAGGAGTTATCGCATACAATCGAAATTAATATATATTTTTCTCCCTCATTTTTTGTTAATGTGTAAGTTAAAGTCATGCCTGAGGTGAATACTCAGAGTGAGGTAAGAATGAAGTTGCTTTGGCATGAGAAAATGAGATGAACTTGGGGGAATCATCACATGGAAGGATAGAGAGGATAGAGTCAGAGTAGAAAGGGGAAAAAAAGGTGGAGTTAGGGGAGATAAGTTGTTTTTCATATATCCAAGTTGGTACTGTACGAAAAGAGCCAGTTAGCCTGGAATCGGGTGCTCAGAGCTCAAGGTGACCAGAACAATGCATTTTCCTGGGAAATTTGTAGACATGTTTGGGAGGGATTTAAATATTATAAGACAGCACTGAGGATACAGAACCAAAGTTAATTAGATACCATTAGAAACTGGGAGGTTAAATGGCTTGTCCAGAGTCACCATTTCAGTTATTTATTATTTCATAACTATCCTAAAACTTGGTGACTTGAAACAACAGCCCTTTAATCAGCTCTCATGACTGAATGTTGGCAGGGCTGTATGAGTTGGCATCCTGCTGTCCCTCTTTGGTTTCTTGATATCACGGTTACATCCTGAGTGTGAAAGTGGCACCTGTCAGGCTTTCTTCAGGCTTTGGCTGGAACAGGCACTGTACCATTTCCACCCTTCTATTGGTGGAGGTCACTGGGCAGCCCAGACTCAAGGGTGTGGCTCATAGAAGGTCATCTTTGGATACAGATTACAATAGTCCACAGATTCCAGACATGCAGACTGGCTCCACAGCTCATGCTCAGAGCACCTTGTTCACAGCTTCACTGTACCCAGAGAGTCACCCTGACAACACTGGGGACAGCTGAGGACAGTTTATGTGACATGTGGAAGGGGTGTGATTGTTTACACATGTGCTGCCAGGGAAGCCGCTTGGTAGGTCAGATGATGGCCTCCTGAAATATATCTATGTCTTAACCCCCAGAACCTGGAAATGTGACCCTACTTGTAAGATGTAATTAAAAATTTTTTAAATAGATTTTATTTATTTATTTATTTAAGATAGGGGAAGGGAGAGAGACATTGATGTATGGTCTCCTCTAACCTGCCTCCAGCTATGGACCTGGCTGGAGACCTGGCTTGCAACCTGGTTATGTGCCCTGGCTGGGAATCAAACCGGCGACCTTTGGGTTTGCAGGCCAGTGTGTTATCCACTGTGCTACCAGCCAGAGCCTTAAGTTAAGGATCTTGAGATAAGATCTGTCTGGATTATTCAGGTGGGTCCTAAATCCAAAGGCAAGTGGCCTTTTGGAGACAGAAGAGACACAGAGAAAAGAAGATGGCCACAGATTGGGATGCTGGATTCCTGAGGAACTCCTGGAGCCATGAGAGGCTGGGGGAGGCAGGAAGGACCCTCTGCCTTGATCTTGATGTGAGAGAATACCTTTCTGTTGTTGTAAGCCACTCGGTTTGGGGTACATCCCTAGGAAGCAGATACATCCCCATATCCTGCTTGCAAATATCTTAGGCCTCTCAAGGTTTCCCATGGCCTCCTGTGGTGACTCCTCTAGTCCTGCTCAGTCCATTTTTGGCAGTAGGCATGTCTGATTTTGAATCTCTAAGTAGGGCCTTGGGGCATAAAGAGATTATGCGCAGCCTTCTGCCCCAATCCCACTTTGTTTCCCATTTCCCACTTTTTATATTGTGCTGGAGTGTAACTTTCTCTGTTAAGGGCCAGACAGCAAATATTTTAGATTTAATGGGCTCTATGAACATATATGGCCTTTGTTACAACCCCTCCTTGTCCTCTGCCTTTTACATCCTTTAAAAATATAAAATAATTCCTAACTTTCACACAAACAATGCTGGCTGGGTATAGCCCTTGAGAGTAGTTTGCAAACACCTATTCTTGAATTTAAAAGAACACTTTTTTTTTTTCGCTTAGAGTATCTTTCCTTACTTACCAGAGATCTGGAATTATCTGGTGATTTGTTGTCAAGAATGTCCTGTACTGCCACCCTCTTCTTCAGATGAGTATTTCCCTTTCTGACATGGTGACATTTTCTCCACCTCATAAAACCATGGCTTTTTATTCAGCAATGATACTGCACAGGGAGATGCAGGCAAAAGAATGTCCAAGGAAGGTTACAAAGCCCCCTTTCACTCAATGATCTGTGGTCAGACAGGCCCAGGTTCTTAAGAGGTGCCATGGGCATGGGCTGCAGGAGGGCCATGTGGGCATAGCAGATATCTAGCTTGTCTCCAAACCCCTTCCCAGGGTTTTGCTTCTGCCTCTGGCCCAACAGGAAATCAGTATTTTTTGCTGGGCTGTGCCATGACGCAGCCAGCTATGAAATAAATGGCTCTGCACACCTGCCCCACTCAAGTGACTGGAAACGTACACTTCATCTCTTAGGAGCTTGGAGCTCAGAAGTGGAAGGAGGCAAGGGGTCCTTACTGAATGGGACAGATGAGTGTGGAAACTCTGAGCCTAGGGGCACCACAATGCCACAGTGAAGGTCACTCTGGATTGAATTTCATTTTCCCCATGTGGCCAGTGAAGCTGTTGGGAACCCTGGGCTGAACTTGGCTGTGCTAGGGAGTTCAGTTAAAGACACTTGCATGATATTTTGAATGATGGTGGCAGCTTTTCCAACCCTCAGTACATGGCTGTTGGCGATGTGGCCACTGCTCCTCTGATCAAAAGGGGTTGGGGTTTTTTTCCCATCCACTGAATCAGGCTGTGGTGGCACTGACATTTGATTTCTGAACCCAGACTTCAAAAAGCCTTGCAGATTTTGTTCCCACCCTCGTGGGAGCCTAAGATCACCTTGTGAGGAAGCCTGGGCAGACCTTACTGAGGATGAGAGTCCTTGACGATTATCAGCACCAGCCACCAAGCATGGGGATAACGCTGCCTGACACCAGGGATCAACAAACTTAAGAGCAAGGTAGCAAGTATGTTAGGCTTTGTGGGCCATATGCAGTTTCTGACCAACTGCATGAAAGCAGCCTTTAACAATATGTAAACAAGTGTGCTTGCTGAGTCACCTGAGACCACAACTACAGAAAGGGAGAAACCCTGCCAGTGAAATCAATCTATGAGATTCCTAAAGACTAGGATACTTGATAGAGGCTCTGATAGGGGCTGGCATCTATAATACACTTGATTTTGATGCCAGATGCTACAAGAAGGGGGCTGGAAGGGACTATAGAGCTGGAAACTGCTTTGTGGGCTCAAATTAGCCAGTGACTGAAGAACCACCTCCCATTCTTCAGGAAGGGCTGAAACATAGCATGTGCATAAAGCATGGATCCAACTAAAGGAGGAGGGGGCCAACCCAACTATTTACTGTTGATAGGGAACTGGTTGAACAAGCTGCTGCTCCACCTTTGAACCAGCTGATAAGCAAGGAACTGGGGGCTGGGCCACCTTCTTGACTCACTCCAGACCCCTTAGTAAATAGGAAGAGGGTTCAATAAACATTGAGCAGGTAATAGCTTGAGCTGGAAGGAGGGGATTATTGCACTTACCTGTATGTTTCTTCCTTGTCCACTGCCCTTGGATTTTCCTGACCTTCCCTTAGGTTACTGAAGGCCAGGAGGAATTAAGGTCTGAGTTCTGTGAGAGAAAAGCATCAGGGGATAGGTGCTTCTCTCCCTGAGGGGAGCTTGGGAGTATGGTTCCAGAGGAGGGCTGGATAATACATTCTGTGGTCAAGAGTGTGACTACAGGCAGAAGAAGGCTGTACTGTTCTAGCTCAGGTTCACAGTTCTTTCCCTCCCTGCTCTTCCAGTTGAATTGATGGGAGAGGATAGACAGCTTGGGAAGGGATGACCATTTTGGCAAAGTGGAAGGCATGCATAGGAACCTTGGGCTGGCAAAGCCCAGGAACCAGGATGAAGGGCCTTCAGCCCCTTCCCAGGGCCTAACTTATTCCTGCTTCTATACGGTAGAGCTTGTGCATCCTCATGGGGGAAGACCCTTGGATTGGGAAGAGGGCAAGAAGGAGGGAGCATGACAAGGCTGATTCCCCACAAAGGCCCTTTGGCTTGGGGCTCAAGCTTCTGAAGTCTGGGGAGGGGTTCCTCCCTAGTGTGGGTGAGGTTCTGGAGCAACTATGAACATGCATATCAGGGACCCTGGCAATGTGGACCATGTGAACTGTTGTGAGGCCCATGACACAGGGTAGCTTGGGCCTGTGTTATTTTGTTATAGGAGCCTGAACTGATTAAGACAGTTTTCCTCCTTCCAGCCTCCCATGGATGTTGGTCTTCAGGGTAGCACATCCTGCACAGTGACTTCGTCCCAGAGTCCACTTCTGCAGAGACTGTTATGCCTGAGAGCAGAAAGCCAGCTGGGAAGTGGTCCAGCCCAGACAGGCTCTTTCTCTCCTCATGTTGGGGACCTCAGCATGGGGGTTGGTAGGCTGGTTTTCTTCCTACTTGTAGTTGACCAGCTTGTCCTCAGGTTGGAGCCACAGAGCAGGAGCAGAACCACTGAGGCCTGGGAGATGACACAGCCCATCAGGGTGAGTCAAACTGGGAAACTTTGTCAACTTCTCTGTTGGGCTTGTTACTGGAAGATAAAAAAATAAGTGAGTAAAGCTGATGGCTGAGAGGAATACTCATAGTGGGTACTCTAGCCAGCAGGAGACAGAAACCAGGCTCTAGGGACAGGTCCTTCTCAGCTCCAGTTGATTAATGCTGTGTTGCCAGAGCTGCTGATTGTTAAAGACAAGCTAAAGATCCTGACTTTTATGCAAATCATTCTTGATTTTAAATGTTGGTTCAATTTATCAAAAACTAGTAAACAAAGGCTTATATATAGCTGAGTTTTCTGGCTGTTCTGTCATCGGTGGCCCCTGCTCAGTAATGAGGCGATGACAGAGTTCACACAAGTGAATGGGCTGAGTCCTGGGATGGCTCTTTAATGATCTACTCTGGACACTTGCCTATTGACCATCACCATGCTAAATGGCAGACACATGTCCAGTTTGACAGGCTGTGTCACCTCCCGATATCCAGCTTCTTTGCTGGTCCCCAGTCCACCTCCAAAAGGAAATCTCTGTGGGCTCTGTTGGATGTTGGTCTTTGTCTAGATCCCCTAAGTGGATGCTGGAAA
Organism: Noctilio leporinus; assembly: GCA_004026585.1. Taxonomy (NCBI): domain Eukaryota; kingdom Metazoa; phylum Chordata; class Mammalia; order Chiroptera; family Noctilionidae; genus Noctilio; species Noctilio leporinus. The sequence goes on along the minus strand of PVIW01007145.1, from coordinate 7,288 downwards.
GGGCTAAATGTGCCACGTGTGCCATGGTGAAGATTGGGGAGGAGAAGCCTATTTCTGGGAAGAATGGGTTGTTGAGGTTCTTGAGGGAAGACTGAGTGGAACAAACCCTTGGTCAAGAGTCTGGCCAAGACTTAAAGTCTGAATGGATACTAGTCAGGGCTCTGGATTTGGTACTACTTAAAGGAGTTTGTTTCCCTTGCCTTTGTAATCAAAGTGGAAAATCACAAGAATTACATGTAGGGAAGAAATATTTATTGGAAAAATATCTTGTTAAGAATAGCTTGGGATATGAAGAGAGATATGATATGGTGCTAAAAAAAAATCAAGGAAATCTAAATAAATAGAGAAATTGCTGTGCATGATGCAGGAAGGGAGATAGCTTTAATGTGTGAGGAAGTGGTAAGAGAAGAGAGACCAAAAAGGAGTGGCCCATGAGCCAAAGAGATGGTCTAAGACTGGGCTACAGAAGAGAGAGAGGCTTGGGCTAGGCTACAGGAACAAAAGTCTACCAAGAAACTATGGAGAAAGGAGACTGAAGAGGTTTTTTTATAATCAGCTATATCCACTGATGGTGGTAGCTGTTTTTCTTTAATGCAAGGGTCCTCCTCTCAGTCCCCTCTTACTCCCTGTCTTAGTCATTCCTGCTGCTTTAATAAAATACTATAAACCTGGTGAATTATGACCATCAGAAATTTATTTCTCACAGTTCTGGAGGCTGGGAGTCCAATGGTGCCAGCCTGGTTGGGTTTTAGAAAGGGCCCATTTCCTGATTTGCACCCTGCTGTCTTTCCACTGTGTCCTCACAGTGTGCAAAGAGAGAGAGAATTAGCTCCCTGGCCTTTTTTTGTAAAGCACCAATCCCCTTCATGAGGGCTTCTCTCTCATGACCTCATCACTTCCCAGAGCTCCCACCTCCTAATACCATTATCCTGGGGATTAGATTTTAACATAGGAATTTGAGGGTGGGGTACAAACACTCAGTTTATAGCACTCTCAGAGTTTCAGGTCACTGGACTTCACATAGGTTGTGTTTTTGTGTGTGTGTACATGCATACTGTGTATACATGTATGTATATGTTCTTGAGTATGCATGTGTATGTGTGCATCTGTGCATGTGGATGCATGTGTGTATGTGAGTGTGTGTGCCTGCACTATGTGCTCAGTGTTTATGTATATATGCATGTATTTTGTGTGCACATATAAATGCTTGTGTGTATGTTAAAAATTGGCAATTTAATGCCAAGTGAGAAGCCAGGGTTTTCCATGAGAAGATAGCTCAAGGGGAGCTTACTGAGGCCTTTGCATTTCAGCAGGGCATAGAGTGAGGTTCAACCAATAAACATCTGGGTTGCACATTTATTTTCGTGGAGCAAATATTTTGGGGTTTGTGGGAAACAACCATAATGTGATTTTTTTCTCAGTGTGATTCCTAAGCAGCATTCATCAGGATTATAGTCATGGGCTTCAAAGAGGAGTAACAATTACGGAACTATAGATAGTCTTTTGAAAGAAAACAGCCATGAGTTGGGGGAAAACACCTCATGAGGCTCTTTGATACCCCAAATAACTAGCCTTCTAAGCCTTTTGATTCCCAAAGTACAAAATATGAGAGGGAAGTTTCTTTAGAAACTGAATGAGTATCTGAGACCACCTGAGCATGAAAGTTTAATGAGCAAAAGGCATAGTGCTGCATTGTGCATAGTGGTTACCATCTTAGTCACTGAGTGAAGAAAAGCATATACAATGAGGTATGTCCAGAAAAAGTCCAGCCATTATTAATATAATGAGAATGGTTTGTGTGGTATCAGTATAACCTGGCAACCAAGGAGAGTGGACCAGAATATGCATATGTGATTAATGACTTCACTATACTGGTCAGTAGGGGTGGTAGATACCTTTGAGTGAGCATGTGTATGGTATGGCCATCTCATTCAAAATGACTGAACAAACGGAGCAATGTATCTACATCAAATTTTGTGTTAAGCTTGAATAGTCCTCTGCAGAAACTATTCGAATGATTCAAAAGGCTTTTGGGGATGATGTAATGAGTGCATCACAAATAAAAGTGTGGCACAAATTTTTCAAAGATGATTGAGAATCAGTTGAAAGTGATAGATGTTCTGGAAGGCCAGCAACAAGCAGAACACCTGACAATGTTGAACATTTATGGGCTGCAATCAACAAAAATTGGCAACTGACAGTGAGAGAACTGGAAGCTGATCTGAGGATTCCAAAAACAACTGTCTGAGATTTTGATGCAGGATCCTGACATGAAACATGTCATGGCAAAATGTGTTATGCAGCCTCTGCTACCAGAGCAGAAGGAACATTGTGCTGCAGTTGCTACTGATTTGTTTCAAACTGCTACCAATGAACCAGATTTCCTCAAGAAGGTCATAACTGCAGATAAATGGTTGGATCTACAGCTATGATCTAGAAACAAAGACACAGCCATCCCAAGGAAGTAGCCTGGCTCTCCATGCCCTAAGAAGGCATGGCAAAATCACAGAAAGATCAAGACCATGTTAACTGTGTTTTTTAATTGGGAAGATGTTGTCCATCATGAGTATGCCCCTCCAGGCCAAATAATTAATAAGAAGTACCACTACCTCATGTTCTTCATTGGCTGAGAGATGCAATAACAGTGAAAACAGCCACTACTATGGGCAACTGGTGATTGGCATCTTCATCAGGACAGTGTACCCACTCTTGCATCATGTCTTATGCAGAGATTTTTGGAGAAACATCAAATCACCTAGGTGTCTCAGTCCCCCTACAGCCCAGGTTTTGCATTCTGCAACTTCTGGCTTTTCCCAAAACTAAAACCATCTTTGAAAGGGAAGAGATTTCAGATCATCAGTAAGATTCAGAAAAATACTTTGGGGTAGCTGATGGTGATTCCAAGAATTTTGCAGTGTTTTGAACAGTGGAAGAGAAGCTACAAGAACTTTGTGAGGTCCCAAGGTGCCTACTTTGAAGGGACCTGAGCCATCATTGTCCTATGTACAATGTTTCTTGTATCTTGCATCTTCTTCAATAAATGTCTCTATTTGTACATGGCTGGATACTTTCTGGATAGGTCTCCTACAGTCAGTTCTCCATGAAAATCACTTTAGTCATTCATAAAATCCAAATGCCTTGATTTATTCACACAATTCTGATCAATAATTATCTTGCATATCATGTCTGAGAATCACAAAGATGGCTTAAGAAAGACATTTCCCTCCTCTTCTTTTTTTCTCTTCCTAACCTCTCTCCAAGTAAATACTTACATTAAGATGCCTGAGCTTTCAAAACTTTACCTTTTATGTGGTTATAATCCCTATTGTGTGGAAGACATTGATTGTTTGTCCAATTCAACAGCTATACCTCAACACTTTGTCCCTTGTCTGCCCCCCATGACAGAGGCTAGAAAAAGCAGGCAGTCACTTTCCTAGCTTTCCTTCTTTTTCAGTAAGGGTGGTCACGTAGTGTGATTCTGAATTCAGAAATGTGGAAAGGACTCTTGAAAGACTTTCTTTCTTGATAAAACAGATAGATGTCTTTTTTTTTTTTTTCGTCCTTCCTTTCTTTTCTCTCTCTCTCTTTCTTTCATCTTTCTTTCTTTCTTTCTTTCTTTCTTCTTTCATCTTCTTTCTTTCTTTCTTTCTTTCTTTCTTTCTTTCTTCTTTCATCTTCTTTCTTTCTTTCTTTCTTTCTTTCTTTCTTTCTTTCTTTCTTTCTTTCTTTCTTCCTTCCTTCCTTCCTTCCTTCCTTCCTTCCTTCCTTTCCTCCTTCCTTCCTTCCTTTTTTCTTTCTTTCTTTCCTTCTTTCTTTCTTTCTTTCTTTTTTTGCCATGAACACAGATGTGATGCCCATCTGCGGCAGCCATCTTACAATCCTAAGGTACCAAGTATGAGAACAAAAGCCAACATGCTAAGGAGAGCAAAGCACAATTATGGAAAGAGTTGGGTTCTTTTAATTTTTAAGATTTTATTATTTTTCAGAGAATGGGGAAGGGAGAGAGGCAGAGAGGGACAGCAACATCAATGTCTGGTTGCCTTTCACCTGCCTCCAGCTACAGACCTGGCTGGAGACCTGGCTTGCAACTTACTTATGTTGCCCTGGCTGGGAACTGAACCAGCGACCTTTGCGTTCTCAGGCTGGCGCCTTATCCACTGTGCCACCAGCCAGGGCTAAGAGTTGGGTTCTTGATAGTATTTCTGCATTATGGACCAACTCTGAGATTCATCTACCTTTATCATTCTTATTTGTTTGTTTGTTTGTTTTTTGTTAGAATTGGGTTCAGAAATGAATAACAGAGAGCCCAAATTAAGTATGTTAAGCAAAAATAAAACTTTACTTTAAAAAAATTTCAAAATACACTTATTAAGATAAAAATACATAGATGGAAATATAGCTCCACACATTTCAAAGACCAGGTTCAACATGTGACTTATTTTGTGGTCTAAGATGGGTGCTTCCACTCTGGCCATTGCTCTTGATTCCAGCCAGTAAGACTGGGAAAAGGAGAGGAGGTGAGCAGGTCTTCAGTCTGTAACAAAACTTCCTGGATATTGCAAACACCACTTTCATATAAGTTAATTTTTCAGAGCTTAGTCACATGACCAAACATAGTACCTGAGGGACTGAGAAATGTAACATGTTCAACTATAGAACTCAATGAATTCTATACTGAGAAGGGAAGGAAGAATAATATGTTATTGGGGAATGACCAGCAGAGTCTATCTCATGGATAAACAGTACATGGTTTAGGCATAATCACATTTTCTGTTACTTGTAGTTACTAGTATTCTTAGCTTATACTCAATGAATGAAAGGACTGAAATTTTAAAATGTGTTTCTCAGACTTTTTTTCTAACCAAGATGGAGTAACAGAGAACTAATTTACACTTCTACATGAAATAATTACAAACACAGACAAAATATAAAAAGCAATGGTATTTGCTCTGGCTAGTGTGACTTGATAGATTGAGTGCCACCCTGAGAACCAAAGCATCGCTGGTTCAATTCCCAGTCAGGGTGCATACCTGGATTGTAGGCCAGATCCCTAGTTGAGAGTGAACAACAGGCAACCACACATTGATGTTTCTCTCCTTCTCTTTCTCATTCCCTTCCTCTCTCTCTAAAAAATAAATTAATATAATCTTAAAAAAAACCCAAAATAATGGTATTTAAGACACTGGATATCAAGTCACTAAAGATGGTGATCTCTGAAAGATAAGAAACAAATGAAGCAAGGACAGCTTACTGCTTTAAGAGTTTCTGAGCAGTGATGATGAAAGGAAACACACAAATAGAGGGCCCCACAGAGGAGAACCCTAAAGAGGGCCTTTCCCCAGTGCATAGCAGTAAACTCATCAGTGCATGCATGTTAGGAATCTAAAGCTGTGGGAAAGAACCAAAAGAAACAAGTAGAGGGAACAGTGCCTGGTGCTCATAAAGGTCTGGGATTAATGCCTATTTCTACCAATCAGACTAGAAAGCCTAATAATTCATGGACTATTAGATGCTGTACTCAAGAGTGGTCTTGCTTCAGTGGAGAAAATGCTGCTTTTATTCCACTTAACAAATCTGAAAGATAATACCTGAAATGACCAAACTGTTCCCAAGTAATTTAACTCAATAACAGAATAAAGTTTAAGAAAAATTTTAGAATACAATGATAGCCAGCAATAACAAAAAATTTATGATGTCTGGTGTCCAATAAAAGATTAGTAGGCATGTAAAAAAGAAATACTATTGGCCAATCAAAATCAATCCAGAACTAACACAGATATTAAAATGATCATACCAGTGCATTGAAACAATTATACAGTTGACCCTTGAGCAATATGGGTTTGAAATGCACAGGTCCACTTATATTTTGATTTTTTTCAATAAATTGTGTTGGAAAGATTTTTTTGAATTTTGAAAATTTGAAAAAGCTTGCAGGCAAACTGTTAGCCTAGAAACACATTTATAAAAGAAAAAGTTAGGTGTGTTATGAATGCATAAATAACTAGTCTATTTCATCTTTTACTACCATAAACAAACTGATTATCAAAAGTTAAAATTTATTAAAACTATGCAGACACTTATAGACCATACATTTGAGAAAAGGTAAACACATGTAAAGATATAGTTTTCAGTCATAACTACATAAAATAATACAAACTGCGCTACTGTAATAATTGTGTAATTACCTTCTGTTGTTATTACAGTGAGCTCAATTGTTGTGAGAATCACCTTAAAATGTTGCATGTCACTAATAATCTCTATGAGAACAGTTCATCTTTCTAGTAAAATTGATATGGAAGTAAAAAGTGATCTCTGGCAGTTCTCACATATTTTTTTTATTATGTTTAGTGCAATACTGTAAACTTTGAATAATATGATGGAACCTGCACAAAATATGACCAGTGGTGTTGGAATCAGAGAAAAGTCATGACGTTAGGAGCAGATGTTGCATTGTTTGATATGTACAGTAGGCTGAGGTCTGCAGCTGTCGCTGCCCTCTATTTCAAGAATAATGCATCCAGGGGAAGGATGCAGTAAAAAAGGAAAAGAAAATTCCTGAAGCTGTTGCTGTGACTATACCACCATGTGCAAAAACCTTTCACTCTTTGTAAAATACCTTTTTATCTCATATTGAAAATGCAGCTTTTATGTGGGTGCAGGATTGCTATAAGAAAGATATAACTATTGATTCTAATGTGATTCAAGAAAAAGTGAAGCCATTATATGACTACTTTAAATAAAAGGAAGGTGAAATATTTAAAGCTGGAGAATTCAATGCCAGTAAAAGGAATAGTTTGATAATTTTAGAAAGAGGTTTGACTTAAAAACATCAAGATAACAGGGGAAGCAACTTCTGTGGACCAAGAGGCAACAGACCAGTTTCTAGACATCATTAAAAAAATCAGGCCCTGGCTGGTGGCACAGTTGATAAGGCACCTGTGGATAAGGCCTGTGAACCCAAAGGTCACTGGTTTGATTCCCAGCCAGGGCACATAACCAGGTTGTAAGCTAGGTCTCCAGCCAGGTCCATAGCTGGAGGCAGGTGAGACAACCATATGTTGATGTTTGTCTCCCTCTCTGCCTCTCTCCCTTCCCCTCTCTCTAAAAATAATACATTTTTAAAATCTTTAAAAAAGAAAAGAAAATCATTAAGAAAGAAGGCAATCTGTCTGAACAGGTTTTTAACTCAGATGAAAGTGCCCTATTCTGGAAAAAATAGCACAAAGGACATTTTTACAGCAGGAGGAGGAGGAGGAGGAGGAGGAGGAGGAGGATGAGGAGGAGGCAA
>PVIW01007144.1:0-76705 GCA_004026585.1 Noctilio leporinus | reverse complement strand
GGAGAAAAATATAGGCAGTAAACTTTCAGATATCCTACGCAAAAATATGTTTACTGATACTTCACCAAGGGCAAAGGAAATCAAAGAACGAATCAACAAATGGGACTATATGAAATTGAAAAGTTTCTGTTCAGCTAAAGAAAATATCAGCAAAATTCAAAGGGAACCAACTGTATGGGAAAACATAATTGCCAATGATGCCTCAGACAAGGGTCTGATCTCCAAAATATACAAAGAACTAATGCGACTCAACACCAGAGACTGTTTCTTTTTAAATAGTTGTCTGTATACTGTGTTCACTACCTCAGGTCAAGTCTCCTTCCATCACAGTGTATCCTGACCCTGTTACCTCTTTTACTTCCCCATGCTTTTCCCTCGAGGGTTGCCATGCTGTTGTCTGTGTCTGTAAGATTTTTCTTTGCTTAATTCCTTCACCTTTTTCATTCAGCCTCACAGTCTTCCCCTCTGACAGCTGCCAGTCTGTTCTCTATATCTGTTTCTATTCTGTTGGTTTATTTTGTTCATTAGATTTCATACATAAATGAAATCATATGGTACTCATTTTTCTCTGACTGGCCTATTTCATTTAGCATAGTGCTCTTTTCAGGTCCATCCATTCTGTCCCAAAAGGTATGATTTTCTCCTCCTCCTCCTCTTTTTTTTTTTTTTTTTTTAATTTTTTACAACTGAGTAGTATTCCATTGTGTAAATGTACCACTGCTTTTTTATCCACTTGCCTACTGATGGCACTTGGGCTGCTTCCAAATCTTGGCTAATGTAAATAAGGTTGCAATGAACATAGGTGTGCATATATTCTTTCAAATAAGTGTTTTGATTTTCTTTAGATATATTCCCATAAGTGGACTCACTGGGTTATAAGGCAGTTCCATTTTTCATTTTTGAGGTAACCTCATACTGCTTTCCACAGTGACTGCACCAACCTGCATTCCCACCAACAGTGTACAAGGGTTCCATTTTCTCCACATCCTCACCAGTACTTGGTGTTTGTTGATTTATTGATGATAACCACTTTGACAGGTATGATGAGGTGATATTACTGTGGGTTTAATTTGCATTTCTCAGATGATTAGTACATTGAACATCTTTTTGTATGTCTATTGGCAAGGCATCTTACGCTGATTTCCCTTTAAGAAGCAGGTGAAGGGCCACTTGGCACCAGCAGGTTCCTTTTCCTCCAGCTGTCTGTGAAGAGAGCAGTTGCCAGGCAACCAAGTCTCTCATTCTCCTTGTGCTTACATCAGGCTAGGAAATTTGGAGGTTTTTAAAACTATTGTCTATTGCAAACAGCTCACACTGAAATGCCCGCAGGTTTTTAGCATATTTCTTAATTCCTTACATTAAAACTACATTACCTTTTCTAATTTTCTCTCTTTTTGGGGGATAAGTATATAACTGCATTTCCACAGGAAAATATTAAGACCCTGATTTCAAAATCAGAAGTCATTTACATTTTAATAGAACAAATGAACATCACAGTTACATTTCATATGTTCCTTCTTGTCTGTCTAATTTCTTTCTTTTCCCTTTCTGTCACTTGTTGCATTTTTATTTGTGTTTCTCTCTTTAAAATGTATTCTACCCCACTTGTGATGGGTGGTTCTCTTGTCACATTCCATTTGCCTTGAACCCACAGAGTTCTCCAAGGTATTTTGGCCCTACATTAACATAGGACATTCTCTTACATATTTAATATTATGAAGATATTTAATTGAGTGGCAATCAATTTAAAAAGACATGAAACATTGGCTGGTGGCTCAGTGGATAAGGCGCCGGCCTGCGAACCCAAAGATCGCTGGTTCGATTCCCAGCCAGGGCACATAACCAAGTTGCAAGCCAGGTCTCCAGCCAGGTCTGTAGCTGGAGGCAGGTGAAAGACAACCATACATTGATGTCTCTCTCCCTCTCTGCTTCTCTCCCTCCCCCTCTCTCTAAAAAAAATGATAAGTAAAATATTTTAAAAATAATAATAATAAAAAATTAAAAGACATGGAAAGGATATGCTTCCTTTTGGTTTTTTTTATTGGTAAAGCTGGCACTGACTCATAAAGGAAATGAAAGCAAATTGATCTGGCTGTGCTTTTACTATCAGTGCTTGACTCTGGGGCTAGCAATGAGCAATGAAAATGGGTTGAAGTCCTAGAAAGATGTACATGCAGGATGATAATGTATTTCAAACTGGGACACCTTCTGGTGGTCCCTCTATTGCCCCAAATCTCTGATATTTATCACTGTGGGATTACAAATAGTATATCCATTTTGATTTATTTGCTCACTAAGAATTCATTAAAATATGGAAGTGTACCTATTTAATATCATTGCCTTAAAATCCACTGTTGCAGATAAATTTCTTTGTTAAAAATGTTGACATGAAAAATGGGCTCAATTGTTAATACCTTTATGGTTGTGGTTTTCAAGTGAGTAGGTATGCAATCAGTCATGCATACTTTTGGAATATATAGGTAAAAACTACTTTCCCTTTATGATTCAGTTGAATATATTTGCCAGGAAAAACATAATAGAAGAGTTATATCCTTTTCTGTATGGTAAAATCAGAGTACTGTTTAGCATGCTGGAAAACAGAAGGAATGGATTTAATGAATTTGATTTCTAGTTAGGTTTTTGACTTTGGACACTTCCCTTAATCTTGGTCTCTAGTCTGTCCTCCATAAATTGTGAGGTAGGAGGAGATATAGTCTGCCTTAAAATATCATCATAGAATTTGGAAACTACTAAACCTTTCCATGAGTCTGGTTTAGGAAAGGGATCATATGACATTTTTAGCTGGTAAAGTGTTTAAGTGAAAAATGTATTTAAACATACTTGTACTGGTTAATTGAGCTATTTTTTACTTAGACAGGCAAGTTCAAAATTTACATCTATATCCAGTGGTCAAAAGCACAGTTTCTGGAGACTGCCTATGCTTTATCCACCTGCAGCCCTGCTAGTTGGGGAGCATGGGCGCGCACCTTAATGTCTTTGTGCTCAGTTTACTTATCTGCCATGAGAGAATAATAACAATGCCCATAACATAGGGAAGTTGTGATGATTAAGTGAGATGATTCATGTATACCCTTAGTAAATGACTAGAGCATTGACATGCTCTTGATATGTGTGAGCTTTTACTACCACTCTGCTGTCACTAGCTATCACAGGCTATTATCACTCTATGCTTTATTAGTGTAATAATATCCTCCTAGTTTTAAAGTCTCTTTTAAAAATCTATTTTATTTTTTCCCCTCAGCTTAGACTGCTCAAAACACAATTCTCATAACTCCCCTCCCCTGCTAAATTCTATAGCAACAGATTTCAATGAACCACATACCCAGTAGAATTGCATATAAATTAGCCTGGCATTTAAGGTGTTCATTAATATATTGGTTCAATTTATCTTCCAGCTTTATTCTAGTACTTCCTCATATATAAATGTATTGGCTGGATGAAACTCCCAAATGTCCCTGAGAACAAGCTCTCTGCTCATCTGTGTTAAGCAGTTAAGGCCAGAGGCTGTGATAAGACTACAAGGTCTGTCAGGAAAAGTTCAGCCATTGTTAATGTAACAAGAACGGTTTGCACGATATCAATGTAACGTGACAGCCAAGGAGAATGGACTGAAATGTGCATGTGTGAACAATGACAACATCTTTGTACTAGTCAGTGAGGGTAGTAGATGTCACTGAGTGAGCATGTGTATTGCCTGGCAGTTGCATTCAAAATGATTGAGTGAGTAGGGGACCCAAGATGGCTAGAGTAGAGTAGAAAGTGAATGAGAGCATGTGTGAGTGAGTACACACTTGTGTAAGAGTTTGGAGAGTATGTATGAGTGGGTAAATACCTGCCTGCCTCTTTAATAAATGGTGTTGGAAGAACACCATGAAAAAAAAAGAAGAAATGAAAAAAGAAATTGGATTACCAATTTACATTACTCATCAGAATAAACTAAAAAATAAATAAAAGACTTAAATATAAGTTGTGACACCATTAAAGTCCCAGAGGAAAGCATAGACAGAAAAATCTTAGGTATCCCATGTAGCAATATTTTTGCCAATATAATTTCTAGGGCAAGGAAACTAAAAAGAAAAAAATAAACAAATAGAACACATCAAATTAAAAAGCTCCTCCGTGGCTAAAGAAATCATAATCAAAATGAAAAGAGAACTGACCACCTGGGAGAACATTTTTGCCAATGACATATTGGACAAGGTTTTGATCTCCAAAACATGTAAAGAACTCATGTGACTCAATATCAGGAAGGCAAACAATCCCATAAAAAATTGTGCAAAGTACCTGAACAGACATTTCTTCAAAGAGCACATACACAGGCAGGGCACATAATCAGGTTGCAAGCCAGGTCTGCAACCAGGTCTGTAGTTGAAGGCAGGTGAAAGGCAACCATACATTGATGTTTCTCTCCCTTTCTTCTTCCCTCCCTGCCCTTCTCTCTGGAAATAATGAATAAAATCTTTTTTAAAAATGTCAAAGATGACATACAAAGGGCCTATAAGCATAGAAATAATGCTCAACTTCACCAGCCACCAGAGATGCAAATTAAAAGCACAATGAGATACCACCTCACACCAGCCATAAAGACCTTTATTAACAAATCAATAAGCAACAAGTGCTGGCTAGGATGTGGAGAAAAGGGAACTCTAGTGCACAATAGGTGGGAATGTAGACTGGCACTGACACTGTGGAAAACAGTATGGAATTTCTTCAAAAAACTAATAATGAAACTGCCTTTTGACCCAGTGATTCTGCTGCTGGGAATAATCCCTAAGAATCTTGAATCACCAATTCAAAAGAATTTATGCATCCCAATGTTTATAGCAGTGCTATTTACAATAGCCAAGTGCTAGAAACAGCCTAGGTGCCCACCAGTAAATGAGTGGATAAAAAAACTGTGGTACATTTACATAATGGAGTACTAATACTAAGCAGCAGAAAGAAAGAATTCATACCCTTTACAATAGCATGGATAGAACTGAAGAATATTATACTAAGTGAAATAAACCTATTGGTAAAAGGCAAATAACATATGATCTCACCTATAAGAGAAATCAAATGAACAAAATAAAACCAGAGGCATGGAAACATGGAATAGACTGACATTGGCCAGAGAAGAGGGTAAGGGGTATAATGGTGGAAAGGAGGGGACATGAATAGACAATAATATGTATGAATGACCCGTGGACATGGACAACGTTGTGGGAATTGACTGTGGGAGTGATGGGTTGGGATGGGTGGAGGAGAGCAAAGGGGAGAAAATTGGGACATCTGTAATAGAATAACGTTTTAAAAATGATTTTAAAAAATGAGCAAGTAGAGCAACCAATCTGCATCAAATTTTGTATTAACATTATTCCACAGAAACTATTCAGATGATTCAGAAGGCCCCAGCTATGGATAACTGGTGATTGGCAGCTTCATTATGACAATGTGCTCACTTATGCATCACATCTCATGCAGATTTTTTTTTGGCAAAACATCAAATTATGCAAGTGTGTGACTCAGTCCTCTTATAGCCCAGATTTGGTGCCCTGTGACCTCTTGGTTTGCCCAAAAACAAAAACCACCTATCAAAGGGAAGAGATTTTAAACCACCATTGAGAGTCAGGAAAACACAATGGGACAGATGACTGCTAATCCCAATAAAAATTTTTGAGGAGTGTTTTGAACAGTGGAAGAGGTGCTGGGAAAACTCTGTCAGGTCCCAAGGAGACAGAGGTATCATCATCCTGTGTACAATGTTTCTTGTAGCTTGTATCTTCTTCAGTAACTGTCTTTTTTCATATTGCATGGCTGCATCCTTTCTGGACAGGCTTCATATACCCAGTATCAATTCAGGACCTGGCGTACAGTGTATCTAAAATATTTGTTGAAATGAACAGCCTCTGATCATACTATTTTCCTCCCAGAAGTCCTCTCTTCTTATATTTTTCTATATAAAATATATCTTTCAAGGTCTCATCCAATATTATTAGTTAACACCATTCATAAGATTCCTATTGCCTCTCACATGTCTATCTTGTAGCACTTTGTTTAAAGAACTATTTTTTAAAAGATTTTTATTCATTATTTTCAGAGTGAAGGGCAGGGAAGGAGGAAGAAAGGGAAAGAGGCATCAATGTATGGTTGTCTTTCACCTGCCTCCAGCTACAGACATGGCTGGAGACCTGGCTTGCAACCTGATTCTGTGCCCTAACTGGGAATCGAATCAGCGACCTTTGGGTTCACAGGCTGGCGCAATCCACTGAGCCACCAGCCAGGGTTGCCTTGTAGCATTTATATTCTGCACTGATTATACTTATTTTTGTCCTTATCTTATGCCCTAATTTTAAGTGGCATTAAGAATAGAAAAGTATATCTTATTCAATTTTATTTCCTACATTGCCTAACATTTTGTTTTAACTCTGTTAACTACCATTGGTTAGTTATTGATTAAATAAGTATGACTAAGAGAATAATATAATCCATTATTTGGTCATCATTTAAAAAAAAAACTATCCTATTTCCATAGAAGCAAATCTACATTTCTGCCAGGCTTTCCACGTCTAAGCACATTCTCTCTACCTCACAAGATTTTTGGAAGCTCCTGAAGTCACACTGGCCTCCTTACTCTATGGACATGGTCTATTTAGTCTTACCCCTATCCATTTGCTGATGTTTTCTTTGTCTGAGTGCAATCATGTCTGATTTTAAGCTATTTAAGCCTTACTTCAGGTCCCATCTCAGTTATCAAAATCTCAGTGGAGTACTCCATGATGGCTCCTGCACTATTCTCTTTCACTGATGAATAGAGAAATTAATGCACTTAATTTAGCACTTAATCATGCAATTTAATCAAACAAACACTCCAGAACAATGAAACAGGGAGAGAGTTTTGAAATGCTGTATGGAAACTTGAGAGGGATTATTTCCACATTAGCCTACTCTCTGAAATTCTTTTTTTCTTCCTCCTTGGGTTACCCTTATATTATTATATCTATACAGGTATTATTTTTGACTGCTTGTTTGTAAGGTATTTAAGCAATTGAATCTCCTTTAGCAAATAATATGACTTTCCATGTGTTAAGCTCTGATTATATTTTAATTAAATAGAAGAGCATGGTATAAATTTGTATCTGAATTTTTCATGTCCCAGTTAATAATGGGTCCTTGGAGACAGAGGTCAAGTCTGAAACTGCTTTTAGAGTTCTCATATCAAGAAGCAAAACGCTGGCCACACTAGATTTTCAACCCATGAATAGTATTCATTTTGGATGTGACCCACCTGCCAAAATGGCCTAGTTCACTTTATATTTATTTCCTAATACATGACACTCTAACTTCATTCCGTTTTTCCTGGTCTATTGGTTCTAAGTTACTGTCATACTTAGAGTTATTTCTTGGTCTATTGCCTTTAATTTACTGTCATACTTACTGGAATTCTTAGTAACTAAGGCAACTAAAGCTCCATCTTTGAAGAAGACTTACACAGATACATCTCAAGGGTAGGTACACAGAGGGGGATAGGATTTGCTCTCTACTACCTTCATATTGTTTTTACCTTTGACTAAAGATAAAAATAAGATATAGTAAAAATATTTGTTGAATGGCCTATATAAGCAATGATATGCTAGACCCTTTTTTATACCATCTAATTTTGTCCTCTCAAGAAGCCTAGGTAGTTGATGGAACAAACTATTTTTAGAGATATAAAAAATAAAGCTAAAAGAGAAGTAATTTACTCAAGTCTTTATTCTTAACTTAATCTCAAGCCTATCTGATTACAGGTCCCTGCCAATGGTAAGGGATAAAACAGAGGCTCTCCAATTTCACTGTGCAGAAGAGTAACCTGAGGAACTTCTTGGAATACATTACTGGGATCCATTGTGAAGGTTCTAATTTGTTAGCTTTGCAGTGAGGCCCAAATAATCCATATTTCAACCAACACAAATACAAAAACTTCATTTGGAAAAATTTGGGAATAAGGAAGAGGTTAAGATAATAATAGTAACGACAACATTAACAACTATACAACACATGGAACAAAACCACGCTGTCCACCAGTTACTGCACCAACTTACCATTTGTCAGAAACTCTTTTGTTAACCATTTATAATATATATTGTTAAATTATCACAACCATCTTGTGAAGTATATATTATCACCTCTCTTTTCAGTGGTGAGAATGGTCTAACTCTAAAGTCCATCCCCACAGCTCTAAGAAAAAGGCAGCCAAATGAAAGGAAAGCCAAGGATACTGCTGTCATAGGCCCTGAAGGAAAAGAGTGCACCAAGAGCAGCTGATATCAATGGCACAGAGTTAAAATAGGACAGGTAATAAGAAGGGTTCTCCGGACTGGTAAATGATGGGGCCATTGCTGATCTTAGCAAAATCACCTTGACTAAAAAGATGGCGTAGCGGGGCAGAATTTAGAAAGATAAACAATGAATGAAAGGTATAAAAATAAAGAGCTTAAATCCCCATTTTATAAGTGTCCAACAAAACATGAGGGAAAAATGAAGGGTTATTTTAGGGGATCATGCACATTTGATAAACATTTTTCTTGAAATATTGGAATAATCATGAAAATATTGAGAAGCAACAATGAAGAAAAAGAAGTGGCTAAGGATGAGAAAAGTAACGTTAATGGGATAGTCTTGGAGAAGTTAGGATATATATATCTATATACACAAACATATAACTATGTACATATCTGTAAATATATTAGCTTTTAACAAAAGCATTTATTTGGAGGGGTATAAAAGACTAAGAAAAGGATTGGCCCAGTGATGGATAAAAATGTAGGTATTTGGCTAGACAGGGGCATTTATATATAGGGAGATACAAAGTTAAAGTAGGTCATATGTTATGGATTCTATTTTTTGTGTTGGGAAAATTAACAGGACCTTCAAGAAAACTGATAAATATTTAGAATAGCTACTTTGAGAAAAGAGAAAAATGAATTGACTAGAAATATATAAAGGAATTGCTATGGGGTTAAAAGCACAACTGAAGAGAAAGATTACACATGCTGGAAGCTTAGGGAAGATGAGGAGGCAAGTAGAGGCTCATAGACATGGAGAAAAACGGTGACTAAGGAGCTGGGTTTGAGAGAGATGGTAATGTCGCAAATGGGAATGATAGTGAAAGAACTGGAAGAGTAGGCCCTTGTGCGCTGCACATGAAAATGAGCGGGACTACTGTACTTTAGCATATACATGGCAGCAACCTAAAGGAAATGTGGTATTTATACCTTCTTTTATCCAATCTATTTTCCCTCTTTTTCTGTGGAATTCTGAAGCCTTACTGTTTAAATAGAGGCCTAACCCCTGGCTGGTGGCACAGTGGATAAAGCACCGGCCTGAGAACCCAAAGGTGGCTGGTTCGATTCCCCAGCTAGGGCACATAACCAGGTTGCAAGCCAGGTCTCCAGCCAGGTCTGTAGTTGGAGGCAGGTGAAAGGCAACCATACATTAATGTTTCTCTCCCTCTCTGCCTCTTTCCCTTCCCCTCTCTCTACAAATGATAAATAAACTCTTTAAAAATAAAAAAATAAAAATAATAAATAGAGGCCTAACTTTGCCCTGTGTTTTCCTCTCAGGTACTGTGAGCTTTATAATATCTGGGCCTTGATTCCCTGAGTCTTTATCAATATCAATCCTGCTATCCATTGCTCTATTGGTTAGATCAGGACAGAGAAGTCTTCCTTCTTCTAATTCTGCAATAATGATTTCAATGTGTAGGCCAGGCATCAGGATCACCTGGGAAGCATGTTGAAAATGTAGATTTCTGGCCTTTGGAACAGACCTACTTAATCAGAATCTCTGTTGGAAGTAGATTCAAAAAAAAAAAAAAGAGAAAAGAAAAACCTGTGTCTTAAAATGTTCCACAGGAGATTCTGATTCACATGACTTTCTTGGCAGATGACAGTTTCAATAAGGCAGTTTATTAGTTTGTCTTCTTTATGCACCAATTCATTCTCAAAATGTTTTACTGTGGACTCCTATTTGTGGAGCGATAATGCTGTTGCTGGTGGGCTTTGAGATTGATGTTGAGAGGCAGGAAAGCAACAATTTCATCTTGAAAGTGGTACTTCCTGACTTATTCTCTTACAACCCCTCCTAAATACACACCATATATGTATTGATTGTTAACACTAACACCTAATGCATTTGAAACAATAAAATCAAATGAGAGATCAAAGTGGAAAACAACTATAGGATTAAGAAACTTGACAGAACAACTATAAACAGTAGTAATTATTACAAGTAAGAAGTGTTACAAAGATTAGGTAGGTGTAGAGAATGAGTAGGGCAGCAGGAATATCAATGCAAAAGGATACAGAGTTGTACTGATGATGATCACAGATGTACTACTTTTTTTTAGTTGATATCTGGTAGGTGGCCACATATTTGAAATCTACTGCCACCATTACTTTTTGTTGTTTCTGATATTCTTGCAATCGACTAATAATCAAGGGTTTTTCTTGCCACTTAACTCATATGTTGTTAGATCTGCACTGAAAAAATTAAGTTTACAAATAAGAAGAAATCTTATTTTTGGTATTCTGATACCAAAAAATAAGCAGAGCATATATTATTTTATTGAGTAGCTGCTAAATGCACAGTGCTGGTCTAAAACCTTCTCTCAGTGACATGGAAGACAGGCCCTTATTAGTTAGGAGTTATGGAGTTATGAATCATATGACAAATGAACATACTCATGGGTGAAAAAAGTCATCACTTGGTAATATTCTAAATTGGGATATCCTAATCTATAAGTAATGAAAATATTTTTAGAAGTATATATTTTTAAGAAGGACATATCTTAGATATATTTTGCTTATACTAGCAAATTATGCTTTTATTATATCTTTATTAATGACTTCAGTTTAAACTCATACAGAGGTTTTCTCTTTCCCACTCTCTCCCTTCTTTACTACTCCAACACTGTTTTCTCTGTTCTTCTGTACATGTAGGCTCATCAGCAGATTTGTTTCTTCATGTTAGAGATCTTACTACAGAAATAAATTGCTAGAGTAAAATGGGAAAGCTCAAAATTGCACAATCTGAATAATATTTAGAATATAGGACACACTTTTTTGATGGAGAATAAATGTCTGGCTGTCAAAGATCACATAAGTTATCCTTCACTTAATAGGAATTCATGAATACATGAATGTGGACCATATAACTCTCTAGCTGCTGAAGTGAATCGCTATTGTCTTGTCCCTTCTGCTTCTAGTTCTAGTGCTCAGATGTATGCCCTGCCTATGTTCGCTATTGTCTTGTCCCTTCTGCTTCTAGTTCTAGTGCTCAGATGTATGCCCTGCCTATGTTCAGGCTGTTCTGAAAGGAAATAGCAAACACCACCATTCCATTGCTTTTACACACACTATTTTGATTGTTCCTATTCCCCAGTGAAATTTTTTTTTTCTTAGATTGGGACCAGAGTAGGAAACAGTTCAATTTATACACTTAATAACTTCTGTCTAATATTAGACAATTATAAAAATGAACCTATAGTCTCTGTTTTCTATAGTTCATGCCCTATTCAGGTTGGACTCTGGTTAATGATACTCATATGCTGCCCTGAACTGTGACTCTTGAATTTGTTCATAATTTAGGAATCATGTCAATCTCTAGAATAACTGACCCTTGCTCTTGACTTAGTTTCCATTTTCAGACTCTAGGACTTAGTCTGACTCAGTGTTCTTTTGGTCCTCTGGATCCAATCTCTTCTGATTTGAATTCTGGGACCATGAATGCTCTTTGTTTTAGGTCCAATACATCTGACTTTGAACATAGTATATAGTCCTTTCTTACACTATAGCCTTATACCTTTACTTAGGTGTAATTACCACATACCTTGATTACAAAAACATCCTCCTAAACTGCCATTATGATACTCCTCTTCAAATCCATTGTCTATATTATTTTGAAATTAGTAGTCCTAGAAATACACTTTGAATGTGATACATTCCCTGGTGGAAAACTTCTATGGCTTTAAAATGCTTACAAAATCAAATTGACCTTCCTTCATTCATCATTTTATGCCTTCATTTACAATCTGTTCTCTACCTATTTTTCCAGCCTTATCTCTAGTTATTTCCCACACATAACTTTTACTGACTTTCTTGATGTTGCTGGATTATACCTTTTACTTTTTATTCATTATATTCTTCCTGAGATATCTTTCCTCTCCAATTCATTTATGAGAATCCTACTCATTTTCTAAGATTTCATTAAATTCTACTTCTTCCATGAGGCTTTCCTAATTATTCTTGTAGAAAGTTATCAACCTTACCTGAATTCCTATAGTTTATGTTTTACTCATTTGATTCTCGTAGATATTGCTATAGCTATTCTGGAACATAGCATATTTACTTAACCAGATACAATCTCTGGATAAAATATACTGTTTCTTACATTACTTTGTATAACAAATAGAGACTTGGGTCTAATGTGTACATGGAAAGTATTTTAAAATGAAAAGCAAAGGCTAATACCTCAAAGTAAGATACCTCCATGAGATAGTAAATATTAATTTTTAAGATAACAATATTCATCCGTAAAGAATGAGTTGAAATTTACTAACCCGTAGGATCATTTCCATGGAGTCCATATAATTTCCATAGGATATATTTGCCTTCAAAAAATATTTCAAATAGCATACCATAAGATGTAAATAGACTTCACAAAAGAGAATTACTTTCTTGATGTATATAGAAAACAGTTGTAGAACGCCTTAGGAATCACCACTTACTAGACATCTCCTTATCATTACAGCATAACTTACCCTGGAGTTAAGCTTACCCAAACTCAGCTAAGTCCAGTTGGGCCAAGCTATAATGAACTTGAAATCATGATGAGTAAACAGGTTTTTTTGGTTCTAAGACACTAAGTTCAGTTTTTTCTTACTACAGCACAAATAGTAACATAGCAGCAAATGGGATATTGTTCCTGTGGTGATTCAACTTAGAAGTAAGAGGTAAATTTTGGAGGCTGGGAAATTTTTTAAACCATAGAACAAAGGGATTATTAAAGTATCTACTAAATATTCTTACATTTCCTACCAATGTTAGTAATATTATATTGTACATTTATAATTAATGAACAATCTTTCATTCATCTACACAAGTAAAATAATTATGCTTCATCATATGGTATGATGATATCCTATGCTAAATGATCTTTTGTTGCTAAATCATCAACAGAATATATTATCTTTCATGGACTCTGAAGGAAATGGAGTGGCTCACTTTTAGCAGATTTACATGAACAGACCACACAATTAATATAATATTAAAATACAGTATTAATAATAACAATTAAATATAAATAGGTAAAATTATTACATTAAAGTTATTTTGGACCCTAGGTGAATAGCTCATTTGGTTAGAGAATCACTCTGATTCACCAAGGTTGTGAGTTCAGTCCTAGGTCAGGGCACATACAAGTATCTAAGTGGAACAATAAGTAGATGTCTCTCTCTAAAAAAATGAATACATAAAAAATTTTTTAAAATAAATTTATTTCACTTAAGAAAATAAGGGTGCACAGTGACTCATGAAATGAAGATCTATTCAAGTAGAATTATTAGAATTTCTAATAAAAAATTTCAAAAATTTTTGAATAATTCTTAAGATATGGGAAACCAAAAAGGCAATAATGCCTCTAATTTACTATCTTGATATGCAGAAGAAATATCTATTAGATTAGGGTGGTCTAATTCTTAAATGGTGCCTTACTAACTCAAATAAAGTTTTCAGGAGAATCATAAAGGTATCAAATACTTATTTTTATCAACATTTTTGGAACTCTCAGGTTAAAAAGATAAGAAAAAAGGTAATACAGCTCAAGTTCTGATATGTGGGAGTTATCAGTTTCACAAATAATCTCCACTCTGTTCTAGTTGTTGTTTGACCTGCTGCATTCTCTAAGAAATTACCTTGGATTGTATAAGAATGGTTTGAGGCTCCCCCAGCATCCAATATTATTAAAACATATAGCAAAACCTCAACTGAGCAGAATGCTTTATAAGTAAGTAAAAATTACACATGTATAGCTATGATTGTAAAAGACCCATGTCCAGTGGAGTTTCTGACAATGCCACCAACATAAAACATCCCTCTTTTCCTCATAATTACAAAATGATTTGAGAAATAAAACAGAAGAGTAAATATGTGAGCCAAACTATCACCTCCATCACTGCTAGAGACCAGGAGACAGTATGTGGCTTCAGGTCCATTAGCCAAATATGCTAGGTGGATCCCAGAACTAGGAAAACATTAATTTGTAGAAACCACTGGTCTGGGGCAAATCTCATTTTTTCACACTCATCAGAGTTAGTTCCTGCATAACTTTCTGAATGAAAGAGCAAAGAAAGACTAATGATTTCATAGCATGAGTTTGGCTTCAAGAGAAAATGGGAGGGTGGAGGATATCAAGTTACTCTTCCTATATTTTTAGTCAGAAAAATCCTTCCATTTTCCTAGGAAGAAAGGGATCACCACCACCACCAACAAAAAAGATGCCAGAAGTACATTAATAAGTTTCTAAATGCAAAGAAAATGAAGAGTAGATAGAAGTGTGCTTAGTTATGCATGTTGGAAACGTCTTTAGTGGTAATATACTGTCCAAAAGGCAGGGACAAAATTGGATCACATGGCTTATGTTTTCAGGGATAAAAAAAACCCTTTGTCAGAAGTGAACAGTAAGAGAAATTTCTGGCAAGGTATTGATTTTGAGGTGGACAATAGGACTAGGGGTATTTCTATAAAAGAACATTGAACTATTGAAAATCAATTGAAGGTCACAAAACAGGTAACCTAATTTACTCTTAAAAAGAAGGCATGTATTTAAAATTCATTAATCTAATTTAGAGTTGGTGTTTTATCATAAAAGACTTACATGTTCATTGTAAAACATTTAGAAAGCAGAAAACAGATGAAGGATAAAAAGCTTTCATACTTCTCAGAAGCAGTTTCTCTTCCCATGTTCATCTATATCTTTACTTGAGTTTTTATATATTTTCACACTTAAATCACACAGATTATACGGTTTTATGATATAAGAAATTTACATATATCTCAATCTGGACATGGAATTTACTAAAAAGGTTTAAATGAAAGACTTTCATGATAGTACTCCATACAGAAGTATGGCTAGGATTAAAGAATAAACAAGCAAGAACTGAACAGGCAAAGAATCTGTAGTAGTTCAACCTTTCAGAGAACAGATTAGAGAATGGAAGAGAATACATCAGGCAGGGTGAAGATCAAATGGAAAATAATCAGCACACCAGTTATTAAAAATTGCTTTTAACAGAATTTTAGGGCCATGTTACATTTCAATGTAACCTTACTATGTATTATTTTATTATTTTTAGAGAGAGTGGAAGGGAGAGGGGCAGACAGGAAGAGAGACATCAATGTATGGTTGCCTTTTTCACCTGCCTCCAGCTACACACTTGGCTGGAGACCTGGCTTGCAACCTGGTTATGTGCCCTGGCTGGGGAATCAAACCAGCGACCTTTGGGTTCGAAGGCCGGTGCCTTATCCACTGTGCTACCAGCCAGGGAGTCAACTACTACCTTTTGATCAACTACTTAGACCGTGTCTAATGTTTTTGACGTTATAAATAACATCAAAAAATACATATATTTCATCATTTCTACAATTTTCTTAGGGAAAATTCTTTGGAGTTGAAGTGTTACATTCAAAATGGGCCCTGGCTGGGGGCACAGTGGATAGGCACTGGCCTGTGAACCCGAAGGTCACTGGTTCAATTCCCAGTCTGGGCACATAACCAGGTTGCAAGCCAGGTCTCCAGCCAGGTCTGTAGCTGGAGGCAGATGAAAGGCAACCATACATTGATGTCTCTCTCCCTTTCTTCCTCCCTCCCTGCCCTTCTCTCTAAAAATAATGAATAAAACCAAAAAAAAAAAAAAAAAAAAAAAGCATAAATGTTCTTAGAGTTCTTAGAACCTGCTGAGAAAGTTTTAAAGCTATGTAACTGAACACAAGTCTGGATGCCTGCCTCAGAGAAAGGCAAACTTGTGAGACAGGTGCTAATGAGAAGGGAGGTGGTTTATTCAAGAGCTGCAGCCTAAGAAGAAGGGGGATTCATATCCCAAAGCTCATCTTAACATCTCAGTGCAGGTAGAGGTTTTTATCAGGAGGGAGAGGGAAAGCAGAACAAAGAGATTAAATGAAGACGGGTTGAAAAGTTCTCTATCTGCAGACCAGCACAGTCTATTCTGATAAGGATTTCAAAACTGGTTGAACAGTGGTCTGGTGTGGGTCATCCTGGTTTATTTATTTATTTATTTATCATTAACTGTGGGACTTCCTCCAGTTAAAAAAAAAAAGATTTTATTTATTATTTTTAGAGAGAGGAGAAGAGAGAGAGCCAGAGAACAGACAGACAGACATTAATGTGTGGTCACCTTTCACCTGCCTTCAGCTACCGACCTGGCTGGAGCCTGGCTTACAACCTGGTTACGTGCCCAGGCTAGGAATCAGACCAAGACCTTTGGGTTCACAGGCCAGTAGCGCCTTATCCACTGTGCCACCAGCCAGAGCCATAGGGCTTTCACCTTGGTTTTATAGTTGAAGATTAGCGTTCCCAGAGCTGGGGTGACTGAAGGTAGGAGCCTGTATCTTTTGAAGTTAGTTCCTTAGTTCATAGGGTTCTTTTTTTTGCCAACTAACATACTATTCATTATTTTACGTAACTGACTGGTGCTGCTTATAGTCTTTTTTTCAGGTTACCAATCTCACAAAATCTCCCCTCTCTTAACTCAACATCATTTTAAATATAATTTTAAAGCATTGCATTATTCGCCCATACCCAAATACTTCTCACATTCTAATCTTAGTGATAAGAAATGAACAGACTTCACACTATGACTTTATGAAATACTATAGATATATGTGTCCAGCCTAAGGTGGTTAAAACTCCCAGCATCCAGAATTAGAATTGGTGATAATGAAGTCATATATTAGTATAATAGTCTTTATTTTTGTGAACCTTTCCATTCTCTCCCTCTGAGTATCAGAAGCTTGCCTGTCAGATAGAATTCCTACTCTTTGCCTTAAGAATCTATAGAGCAGGCTCTGTGAAAAGCAAATGCCCAGGACCAACAACTGTTCTTGAGAAAAGTAAAGTATTTACACTGAATGGTGCCCCTGTATAAAAGGTCTCTACCCCGGATATAAAAAAAAAAAGTGTCATTTTAAAAATAAAATGGTCAGATAGCATTTATTGCCATTTGGAAGTTGTATAAAGGTAATCAAAGTAATATGAAAAATGTTTAAGAACTATATTCCCTACAAACAGCTAAAAATCACAAACTATTGCTTCTCAACAATTTCTTACTTCATTAGTCGTTTCTAGGTGGCCCTTTGGAGCAGAGTAATATTATCTCCTGTTAGTCTGATCCAACCTAGGTGTTTTCTTGACTTCATTTTAGAATTAATCTCTTCTGCATCATCTAATAGGAGGTGGATGTACTCACCAAAACCAATGATACCTCCCTCTATCCCATGTTTTCTTGTGCATAAAGCCACACCTGAATCCCGTATCTATTTTTCTAAGCATCTGAAGATGAGGTTGATGGGCTGTGCCTTCACCTTCTGCACTTTTTTTTTTGGCCCTGGTCACTGTATGCTATAATGGAAACTGACAAAGAGCACACTAAGTCATATGCTACCTCAAAAAACTACTTCTGGAATAAAATTGATTTCATGATATTCTTATACAAGCATACTGTTTATGTATAAGCTACATGTTAGTCAGAATCATCCATAAAAGGAACGATGTCAATAGATTAGTGGGGTGGGTTACAATTTCCTATGTTACAGTTCCCCAGTGTTATAGCTATACATATTATTCATCTATCAACAATGCAAGAATGTGCTTATGTTATTGCATATCATAGAGCATGGCATATTCCCATAAAACATTTCTTATTTTGATGAACATTTTCCAACAGAATCACATTTTCCACAAAAATTGCCCATGCATATTTTTAAAAGAATATTTAAAACTACCTCTCTTTAATTTTATTACCAATGTTTTTCCATGTGCTCTTTGAGTTTTTTAAATTCTGTCAGTATTGTGAGGTGATAATACTGTGTAGTTGCTCTTTGTGGTTGCTGCTGTGCCAACATCATTGATTAGGTAATCCCGTCCCTCCTGCGCTGATTTGGGTTGTTTCCTTAATCACTGAGTACATTAGTGCATCCAGTGCTGTACATATATTTTCTGAGCTATCTGGGTTGTTTCATATTTCTGTCAGCCTATTATTTTTTGTATTGTGACTGAAACAGAGCAACCCAGT
This sequence comes from Noctilio leporinus, assembly GCA_004026585.1. Lineage (NCBI taxonomy): Eukaryota > Metazoa > Chordata > Mammalia > Chiroptera > Noctilionidae > Noctilio > Noctilio leporinus. The sequence continues at coordinate 58,356 of PVIW01007144.1, read as the reverse complement.
AGTGCCAACCTGTCCTGTGAAATATTTTGACAACGGAAAGCAAAAACATAGGCTCCATGTTCCTAACATATTAGGGGCTCATCACCTTCTTTACCTTTCAGCTATTGCTGGTCACTTTAATGATAAGAATAATAAAATAACAGTAACAACACAAGGAAACAATAGCATCTACTGAGTGCCTGCCATGGGCTAGGCATTATAAAGAAGCTACCACATCATATCAACCCAGACTTCAGCCACGATGCTTCTCTTCTAAGTCGAAAACAAGGTGTTTTGGAGACATATTTTTTACCAAATCTTGTCCATTTTACTTTCTGAATACTTATTAAATTTCTTTACTGCTTTCTACTCTCCCTACCTATTCAAACAGTCATCGCTTTAATGTAGCCTTTTCCATTCACATCTGGTTCAACTTCTTAGCAGCCTGCTGTTTAACATACTTATTAAAATTTTTATTTAATTTCAATGACTACTTTCATTTCTAGAATCTCCATTTGGTTCCCATTTCAAATACATTTGAGGTTTGTTTGCTCATAAAATTTTTATTCTTCATAATTCTCTTACTTCTTGATCTCTTTGCATATTTTCAGTGTACTTGTTTTACAAGCTGTTTCTAATCTATTTGATCTCTGTTTCTTCAGTATAAATGATTCCATTACGACTTTTTCTGAGCTTGTGTCCAGTGGGAATTTTTTCTCTAAAAGGCCTGGATATTCCTTGGACTTTTCAAGAGTCTTTATGTTTCAGTTTCAGTGTTACCATGACCCTACTGAGTTACCATCCAAGACTGTCTACACTAGTGTTTTGTTCAAGGTGTCTACATGTTGTGGATATTGTGAATTTGGATGTCACCCTATGCAATATAAAGGCTTGGTTTCTGTTTTGTGGAGAAATAGATTCTTTCTATGGATAACCCAGGCAAGGTGTCTGCCTTCAAATCAGTTTGGAGTTTTTGTAGTCTCTAGGTGGGTTTACTTTTCAAATCACTTGTGTAAATACCCTGGGGGTGGGGCTGGGAGTGGGGTGATAATTGAGGCATTGTGTGGTAAGACTTCATTCAGTTTTGCAAGAAACCTCCCATTGTCTTCCAAAGTGTCTGTGGCATTTTGAATTCCCAAATTCAAACTCTCAGAATAAGAGTTCCTGTTGCTCTACAGCCTTGCCAGTAATTGGTATTTCAAGGTTAAAAAAGATCCTTTTTAATATTGTGTAGTAGCATCTCATTGTTTTATTTGCATTTCCTTAATGATATAAGACATTATTATGCAAGCATTATCATCACCCATCTTCAGAACTCTTTTCATCTTATAACATTGAGCTTGTGCACATTAAGCAATACTTCCCATTTTGCCCTTACCTCACCCCCGGATAATCACTACTTTTAAATTTTAGTTTAGTCATGATAATCTCAGTGAGGTGTCTTTAGACTCCCTGACCAGGTTGAGGATCCTAGTATTAATATATTCTACTGCTTATAAACCAGGTTATAGAAACCAAACTAACTTGAAAAGAATATAAATCCTTTATTTGCATTTATTAAACATCTTAAAAGGCATACAGCATCACCAACATTTCTTTTTAAAATCCTTTTTTATTTCCTCCTTCCTCTGTCAACACCAACCCCAGCTTTTTAATATGCCTCCTTTCCCAACACCATGAGAAACCTCTTTTGAGTCCCAGGAACTATTCGTTCTGTAACCAACGCCTGCTTCTAGTTCCTCAATATGTAGATGAATTTACTTACCATTTCTTAAGCCCTCCCCATTTCCTCCTCTGCCCCTTCTCGGAATTAAAGAGCTAGAAAACATGTAATATTCAACATCCATATGGTGCTGGAGAGGACCAGACCCCGCCTGGCCAAATTCACACTGCTTCCCAAGTTGTTGCTCCCGTCTGCTCTCTCCTTTGCCTGATTTTCAGTAGCCAGAAAAATACCCACAACAAAGCCAGCACTCAATGTTTGTTCAGTACATGAATAAATGATTCTTTATATTTAACATTAAATGTTGGCATTTTCTCAAATATAAAATTTTTGGTTGATACTTTAAAAATGCCTTTTGTTTTTAAATTCATTTAAACATACTTTACACACATTATATGCAATAAACAAAAATCAGCTCATATTTTATAAGTTGGTTTTTCCCTTCCATCATCATCAAGGCTTGGACATTTTATTATGTCAGTGAAAATAACAAACAACACAATTATCTTAATGACTACAAGTATAATGATTCTTTACTCCACTTTAATAATTTCTTATTTTTCAAAGGGTTGGTTAAATAAACTCTAGGTGCGTCTTCACACTTGCTTGAGAATTTGTGAGGATACATTTCTAGGTTTAAAATGCTGTGCCAAAGATTATACACAGTACACTTTACAATACATTTTCCAGACTGTCATCCAGAAAGTTTACATAACTTTGTTCTCTCACTAGCAGTTATCGGAGCTTCTTTCCCTCACATTCTTGGTGACTGGAAATGTCTTTCATTTACTTATCTTTGCCAATCTGATAGGTGAAAAAAGCTATCTTGTTTTTTATTTCACTTATATTTCTTTGTATGTTGAGGAAGTTGAATACTTTTCAGGCACTTAGCAGTATTTGTAATTTTTCTTTATTTAAAAGCACTATAGTTTCTATTTGCTGTTTATCATTTTTTTCACTAATTTTGAAAGAACTTTAAAAATCATGCATAATAACTGTTTTACTTTATATATTTTGAGCGTTGGAATAATTTTAATCAAGTTTTAATTTTCTTTAAATATTTTGTTCCATCAACATAGCAAGTAAGAGGCTTTGGCTGGTGGCTTAGTGGACTGGCGCCAGCCTGCAAACCCAAAGGTTGTTGGTTCAATTCCCAGTCAGGGCACATAACCAGGGTGCAAGCCAGGTCTACAGCCAGGTCTATAGCTGGAGGCAGGTGAAAGACAACCATATATTGATGTTTCTCTCCCATTCTTCCTCCCTCCCTGCCCTTCTCTCTAAAAATAATGAATAAAAATCTTTGGAAAAAAAAAAAAAAAAGCAAGTAAGGAAGCATAGGTACCCACAGAAAGAGGCCACATGTACATGTTAAGACTGGCAGTTGAGGTCCCAACCACCTCATACATCAACACATCATATGAATGAAGAAGCCTTCAGATGATTACAGTCCCCAGCCATTAAGTCATCCTCCACCGAGTCTTCTCAGATAAGACTCCATACATCATGTGACAACAAGAAGCCATTCTTCAAGTCCCGTATCTAAATTCCTAACTCACAGAATATGTGAATGTGAAAAATGTTTGTTGTTTTACACAACTATGTTTAGGGTGGCTTGTACACAGCAACAGTGACTAGAATAACAGTTTTTAAAAATATTTTCACCCATATCTAAATTTCCAATCTCCTCATCTGCCACTATCCTCCCTCTAAGAAGCATGTCAGTCTGGCATACCTGTCCCCAAGTCATTTTACTATTAAAGAAAAAGCTCCCAATTAAATTCTCTTCAAAGAACACAGCATAGCACCATTTTCTGTACCTTCTATAGCTAAAAGAATTAAGAAGAGGTTCACTTTTTCTCAAACTGAGTTAATTAAATTATTCCCCTGGGAATTTAGAACTGGGGTGATGAAAGACTGAATAAATTGGCATTAGTATAGAAAATAAAAAATATACAAAAATACAGTTTCTTTATAAATAACAGAGGTCCTGAAACTTCTTTACTTAACCCAATTTTTGTGTTCTAGACATTTGCTTTCCTTAAACAGCATATGTGTAATTAAAATAATATAGCTCAGTTACTAACTTAAGACATTTTTATTTTCTTGCTACTCTGTTGTAAAACAGTCAGGACTCGAGTTCATGAAGTTTCCTGATGTCAGACAAATGATGTCTCTTCTATTTTTCATAGGAAGCAGAGGAAAAAGCCTCATATGAATGAATAAGCAGAGTAGATGGAATAAGTAAAGTAATAAAATATCCATGGAGAGCTAAACATCTATGAAGAGAAAGACATGTATTAATGTTAAATAGCAAGGAAAAATTATATTTTGGGGAGCATAAAAATAAGCAAGGTTCATAGTCAGAGGGAAATTAGGAGGGGACGCATAACGTGAAATAGAAGCATAAAGGAAATTGTAAGTTAGGGTTGGTTTTCTGAAGCAGCCAACTGTGAACTAGCTAGATGACAATTTCTTTCCGTTTTGCAGTGCAAAATGACACAGTAAGAGAGTAAAAGATACGACTTTTCAGTTTCCTTAGAGTATTTACCATTTAAAAATGGAATATGTAACGGAATTTATTCTATTTAAAAGAAAAATAGAATTTTAAATATGGCATCATGAAGCTAGATTTGAAATATTAATAATGTGATTTACATTCTTCCTCTCTGGAGAAACTGTAAGCAACAAAATTTTCATGAAACCCCAGGGGTTTGAAATTAGCTTAGAAAGCTAGTAGAGCATGTCACAGTACCACAACATCTTTGAAGACTGCTAGCACTAAGATGGGAAGGAGAAGGCTGTCTGGTCTTACAGGGAATAATGAAAAGAAATTGGAGGAAATTAAGCAAAGGGAATGTCATCCTACTGTCCAAAAAATTGCTCAACAGTGACAAAGGAACAGAGTCCCAAGGAAGTGCTAAAATCTGATGACATGAATAATTTTAACTAGTCTGAATCTCACTGAATCACTTTAAAAATCATACAAAAAGTACTTTCTAAGCTTAGTGAGAGAGGCACCCTGTAGCCAGTATTATTCTCTTTGATTTGTGGCATCCATACTAGATTAGGTTCATATATGAGGTCTGCTAAAAAGTATCCAGTCATGTAACATGAAAAATAGACATTTATTGAAGAAGATACAAAGGTACAAAAAACATTATACATAGGACAATGATACCGCAGTCTCCTTCAAAGTAGGTACCTTGGGACCTCACACAATTCTACCAATTACTATCTGCTGCCCTGTCAGATTTTCCTGAATTTCATTGATGGTCTGACATTTCTTCCCTTTCAAAGGTGATTTTAGTCTTGGGAAAAGCCAGAAGTCACAGAATGCCAGATCTAGGCTGTAAAGGAGGCCTGGGTACTCACCTGGGTAATGGGATGTTTCACAAGAAAAAACTCGGCACAGGACCTGATGCATGAGCAGGTGCATTGTCATGATGAAGCTGCCAATCACCAGTTACCCATAGCTGTGGCCTTCTGAATCGTCCAAACAGTTTCTGTGGAGGAATGTTCAAGATTAATGCAAAATTGATGCAGATTCATTGCTCTACTCAATCATATGAATGCAATGACCACACATTGCTCATGCTCATTGCTTGTTCACGGGCATCTACCACCTCCACTGACTAGTCCAGTGAAGTCATCATTGTTCATACATGTGCTTTCCATTCCACTCTCCTGCCTGCCAAGTTACATCGATGTCATGCAAACTGTTCTCATCATATTAACAATGTATAGATTTTTGCCAGATAGACACCATGTATTATACACTTATTATTATTGTATCTGGAAAGTATAAGTGCATATCATATGAGGGAAAACAGAAGATAATCCATCATTTAAAAATTATAGAGCTGAAAGAAAACTATATGACCAAACTTGCTCATTTAAAATTAAATAATCAAGCCCTGGCTGGTAGCACAGTGGATAAGGTGCCGGCCTGTGAACCCAAAGGTCACAGGTTCGATTCCCAGCCAGAGCAACATAACTAGGTTGCAAGCCAGGTCTCCAGCCAGGTCTGTGGCTGGAGGCAGGTGAAAAGCAACCATACATTGATGTCTCTCTCCCTCTCTGCCTCTCTCTCTTCCCCTCTTTCTAAAAATAATAAAAATAAAATCTTTTTAAAAAATTAAATACAATTAAATAATCATAACCAATGAAACAAATAAAAAGAAACAAACAAGTAAAAAATACCTAATGCCTGATAATAAGTGTCTCATTGAAGGTCATATAATTAAATTGTGATGAAGCCAAGACTAGGAATGATTGAAATTGACTGAAAATCTAATTTTCTTTTTAACTATACTTCCTTGGTTAATTAGCAGCTTCCATTTACTGCTTATAAACTGGGTGCTAGATGCAGCTTAGGTTTTTTATCTACCTGAAGTTAATTTAATACAAGAAGTTTCCATGGCCTGAGCTTCTAAGCATGGCTTCCAGTAAAAGCTGAAGGCTCAGATGATACTGGGACCAGAATGGTAATATAAGTTAACAAAACATATACCATAGATGTTTCTATATTAAATGAACAGAAATCTCATTTTCCACAAAATAATATATACATGTCATCTTTTTAAAACATGTCACCATCATGGTTATTTTTTGCTTTATTACTTTTTATTAAATTCATTCAATTATGAAGCAAACATTTAAGGCAGAAACAAGATTCACATCTTTGAGTAATAGCAGAAGGTCAGTGTGGTCGAGTAGGGTAAAGCAGAGCAAAGAGTAATAGGAGCTGGTGTCCAAGAGACTGACAGACACAAGATCAGGTATTAATCTAGTGGATGGTAAGGATTTTTATTTTATCTGATATTATTTTATTCTGTATTTGGTATTCTGCAGATAGGTAAGGTGACCAGCGATTTCGGTTTGCCCGAGATGGAGGGAGTTCATGCATGTTAGATTTAACATTTGCATGTTAAATCTAAATAAGTGCCAGGCAAACTGAGATGAGCTGGTCAAGCTAGTGATGCAATCCATCTGATGATTTTAAGCAAGGGCATAACATGATATGGTTTAACTTTTATAAAGGTCACCATGGTGAACTGAATAAGGTGAGAGTAGAAGCAGTAAGCCTTGTTAGATAACTGTTATTATTGTAGTCTAAGTGAAAGATGATGGTAGTCTTTCCTAAAGTTTTAGTGATGGTCAATAGTGAGTCATGGTTAGATTCAGAAAAATATGTTGAAAGGAGTGTCAGCAGGCTTGTTGAGTATTAGGTATGTATTAGGTATGATGAAAAGAGAAAAGAATGAGTAACTATGGATAATCATGGTTCCTTTTACTGAGATAGAGAAAGCTAGGACACAATCAGTTCAGAAGAAAAAACCTTAGATTTTGGATTCAAACATGTATGCTTCAAAGCCTAATGTGTATTCAAGTGGAGATATTGAATTGGCCTGAATCATATGAGTGAAGAGTTCATGGTAATGTCTGAGGCTACAGAGTTCTGAGAATCATCAGTATTTGGAGAAGTATGAGTATCATCAGAGGAGAGAGAGAAGAAGCATAAGGAATGAGATATAGGACATTAAATATGAATGAGGAATGAAGTGATAGGATGTAGATGAGATGAGGAAAACCCTTCAAAGAAGTTTGATCAAGGAATTAGGAAGATAAACTAAAGTCTGGTGTCATGGAAACCAACAGAAGAAAGTATTACAAACAATGATTATTAAATAGTTTTTCAAATACTGATGAGGTGTATAGTTAAGGTAAGTAACAAAGAGAACTGATTTTTAAATTTACCAACATGGAAGTTATTGGTGACCTTGACAAGAGTGGTTTCAGTAGAGTAGAGGGAATAATAAATCTGATTAAAGGGACTTTGAAATGGGAATAAAAAGAGAAGAATAAGCAACTCATGCATGAACTAGATGGAATTTTGTTACAAAAGAGAAATGAGGCAGTAGTTTGACATCAGATGTGAAAACAATGGAGAATTTTATGGAAGAAATATATTACTGCATGTTTGTATGCTGCTAAGGGCATGGCAGTTGATAGGAAAAAACTGATAGTGCAGAATGTTTCAGCCTGCAAAAGGAAAATGGGGTTCAGAACACAAGTGGAGGGCTGAACATCGATAAAAACCTGGTATTTTATCTATTTCAACATGAAGGGAAAGAGGGGACATGGGTACAGAGACAGGTAGGTTGAGTACAGGAAGGTTATGTACTAGAAGAAAAGAAAGAACAAAGCCACAGGTACACAGGATCTACTTGACCTTTTGATGGAACTCCAAGGGCAGTGGAAGAACGGGGATAAATTGGTTATCACATGGACAGGGGCAGTTGATATTTGGTTTTCTCATTTGTTGCCTGACCTTCTGATATTTCAAGAGATACCTGAAATGTGGGCTTCAATAGAATGTCTTCCAGATTTTAAATGTAGACAAATTATATCAAACAAAGTCAACAATAGCAACAATGGCTACAGCACTATGTAGGATAAGCAATGACTTCTGACACCTAAATCTAAGTGAGGGGCCCTGCTTGGGAACTTGTGTTTTGGAGGCCTACAACCCGGTCTCACATCTGTAAGGAAATTGGTATCCGTTCATTGCTTCAGAGGAGCCAAAAGTCAGGCAAAGAGCAGCACATATCAACCTGCACTCTTCCTTTAATGCCTAGAAGGGACATTGCTCTCCTAGTGCATCCCTAGTTCCCTGGGGACTTGCCTGAACAGTCTGAGAGGGATCTGCATGGAAGATGTGGGTAATCCACATATCGTGACTATACTCTCTAGGAGATTTCATTTTATTTATCAATGGCTAAATAGAAAAAACAAACAGAGCAAACAAAAAATTTTAAGTGATGAAAGAAGAAGAGGCATCCTGAGAACTCAGAGAAAAATAATGTTATTCAAAACAACTATAACCTACAACCCAAATAATTTTTAATAAATCTGTTTATATTCTAAAACGATGAACAGTTATAAAATGAGAATAATATAATAGTAGCAACTGCCAAAGTTTATTTGTTATAGGCTATTCTAAGTACTTAATAGATATTGTTATCTATCTATTTATTTAATTTTATTGTTGTTGTACTACATTTATCCCATTTTCCCCCAACTGCTCTCCCCTGCCCCACCCTCCCCATCCCCACTCCCAGTCAATCCCACATGTTGTCCATGTCCATGGGTCAGTCATGCTACTTGCTTGACTAAACTGTTCCCTTTCTTTGCCTCTTTCCCCCCCTTCTCCCTTCTCCTCCCCACTGAACACTGAAAGTCTATTCTTTGTATTCATGCCTCTGGTTCTGTTTTGCTTATTTGTTTTATTCATTAGTCTCCTGTATTGGGTGAGATCATATGGTATTTGTCTTTCACCGATTGGCTTATTTCACTAAGCATAATACTCTCCAGTTCCATCTATGCTGTCACGAAAGGTAGGAGTTTCTTCTTTCTTTCTGCTGTGTAGTATTCCATTGTGTAAATGTATCAAAGTTGTTTGATCCGTTCATCCAATAATGGGCACTTAGGCTGTTTCCAGCACTTGGCTATCATAAATAGTGCTGCTATGAACATAGGGGTACATAGGTTCTTATGAATTGGTGTTTCAGGGTCCTTTGGGTATAATTCTAGCAGTGGAATCACTGAGTCAAAAGGCAGTTCCATTTTTAGTTTTTTGAGGAAATTCCATAATGTATTCCATAGTGGCTGCACGAGTCTGCATTCCAACAATACACTGGGGTTTTCTTTTCTCTACATCCTTGCCAGCATTTATTGTTTGTTGATTTGTTAATGATTGCCATTCTGACAGGTGTGAAGTGGTATCTCATTGGGTTTTACTTTGCATCTCTCTGATGGCTAGTAATGTTGAGCATTTTTTCATATGGCTATGGGCCCTTTGTATGTCCTCCTCAGAGAAGTGTCTGTTCAGGTCCTTTGCCCATTTTTTAACTGGGCTGTCTGTCTCCATAGTGTTGAGCTGCATAAGATCTTTCTATATTTCGGAGATCAAATCCTTGTCTGAGGTAGCTATCATTGGCAAATATGTTTTTCCATATAGTTGGTTCCCTTTTAGTTTTGCCGACGTTTTCTTTAGCTGAACTGAAACTTTTCAGTTTGATGTAGTCCCATTCATTTATTTGTATCAATGAAAATATTTCTGTATAGGATATCTGAAATTTTACTTCCTATGTTTTCCCCTAAGGACTTTTATGGTGTCACAGCTTAGTTTTAAGTCCTTTGTCTATCTTGAGTTTATTCTGGTGTATATTGTAAGTTGGTGGTGTAGTTTTGTTTTTGCATGTCCCTGCCCAGTTCTCTGAACACCATTTGTTAAAAAGGCTATTTTCACTCCATTTTATGTTCCTTCCCCCTTTGTCAAATAGTAATTCACCATAGAGGCCTGGGTTTATTTCTGGGCTCTCTATTCTGTTCCACTGATCTATATGTCTGTACTTATTTCAGTACCAGATTGTTTTGACTATAGTGACCTTGCATTATAGTTTGATATCCAGTATTGTGATTGTTCCTACTTTGTTCTTCTTTCTCAAGAATGCTGTGGCTATTGATGGTCATTTTTGGCTCCATATATATTTTTGAAGTATTTTTTCTATATCTTTGAAATATGTCATTGGTATTTTAATTGAGATTGCATTGAATCTATAGATTTCTTTGGGTAGTATGGACTTTTTAAGGATGCTAATTCTTCCCATCCATGAAATGGTATATACTTCCATTTATTTGTATCTTCCTTAATTTTTTTCTTCAGTGTTTTATAGTTTTCTAAGTACAAGTCTTTTACCTTGTTGGTTAAGTTTACTCTTAAGTACTTTATTTCTCTTGTTGCTATGGCAAATGAGACTTGTTTTCTAGCTTCTATTTCTGATGTTCCATTGTTGGTATACAAAAATGCTTTTGATTTATGAATATTGACTTTATATCCAGCTAATTTGCTAAATTTGCTTATTAGGTAGAGAAGGTTTTTGGTGGAGTCTATTAGATTTTGTATGTACACTATCTTGTCATTTGCAAATAATGACAGTTTTACTTTCTTCTTTCTAATTTGGGTAGCTTTGTTTCCTTTTTCTTCTCTGATAGCTATGGCTAGAACTTCCAAAACTATGTTGAACAGAAGTGGAGAGAGTAGAAAACCTTGTCTCATTCCTGATCTTAGAGGGAAAGCTTTTAGTTTTTGTCCATTGAGTATGATGTTGGCTTCAGGTTTCTCATATATGGCCTTTGTTATGTTGAGGTATGCTCCCTCTATTCCCATTTTGCTGAGTATTTTTATCATAAATGGTTGCTGTACTTTCTCAAATGCTTTTTCAGCATCTATTGATATGATCATATAGTTTTTGTCTTTCATTTTGTATATGTGATGTATTATATTGATTGATTTGTGAATGTTGTACCATCCTTGCATCCCTGGGATGAGTCCCACTTGATAATGGTGTATGATCTTTTTAATGTATTGCTGGATCCAGTTGGCCAATATTTTTTTTGAGAATTTTAGCATCTATGTTCATCAGAGATAGTGGCCTATAGTTTTCTTTCTTAGCTGTGTCTTGACCTAATATTGGGATTAGAATAATATTCGCCTCATAGAAAGAGTTTGGGAGTCTTTCCTCTTCTTGGATTTTTTTGGAATAGGTTGAGAAGGATAGGACTTAGTTCTTCTCTAAATGTTTGGTAAAGTTCACCTGTGTAGCTATCCAGTCTGGGGCTCATGTAAGTTGGTAATTTTTTGATTACTTCTTCAATTTCACTAGTTGTAATTGGTCTATTTAAGCTTTTTGCTTTTTTGGATTCAGTTTTGGTAGAATACATGTTTCCAGAAATAATTTGTTTATTTCACCCAGATTGTCAAATTTCTTGCCATATAGTTGTTTGTAGTAATTTCTTACAATCCTTTGTATTTCTGAGGTATCCATTGTGACTTATCCTCTGAAAATATGAAACATATATGTTTATAAGGGTTATATCTTCTTGAAGGATTGTTCCCTTAAGTAATGTGAAATGTCCTTCTTTCTCCTTTTTTATGGCCTTCATTATAAAATCTATTTTGTCTGAAATTAGTATTGTTACCCCAGCCTTTTTTTCATGTCCATTTGCTTGAAATATATTGTTCCATCCCTTCACTTTCAGTCTGTGTCAATCTTTTGTTCTGAGGTAGGTCTCTTGTAGACAGCATATATGTGGGTCATGTTTTCTTATCCATTTAGCTACCCCATGTCTTTTGATTGGCTCATTCAATCCATTTATGTTTAAGGTTACTATTGACAGATACATATTCATTGCCATTTTCCCCCTTTGTACCTGTGTTCTTCTCTGTGTCTCTCTGTTTCTTCATCTTTTTAAAGCAGACCCTTTAACATCCCTTGCAATGATGGTTTAGTGGAGATGTATTATTTTAGCTTTCTTTTGTCTGAGAAAGTCCTTATTTCACCTTCCATTTTGAATGACATCCTTGCTTAGTAGAGTATTCTTGGTTGTAGGCCTTTTCTCCCCAATATTTGAAATACCTTTTGCCATTCCCTTCTGGTTTGTATTGTTTCTGGTAAGAATCATTTGAATGAATAAATTTATTCATTATTTTCAGAGAGAAGGGCAAGGAGGAAGAAAGGGTGAGAAGCATCAATGTATGGTTGCCTTTCACCTGTCTCCAGCTGGGGACCTGGTTATGTGCCCTGACTGCGAAGTCGAACCAGCGACCCTTGGGTTCTCAGGTTGGCACCTTATCCACTGTGCCACCAGCCAGGGCAAAATTTGCCATTTTAAATATGATGTGTCTTGGAGTGGGTTTGTTTAGATTCATCTTCATTGGGACCCCCTGTGCTTCCTGAACTTGAATAAGGTTTTCACTCATCAAGTTAGGGAAGTTTTCTGTCATTACTTTTTCAAACAGGTTTTCCATGCTTTGTTTCTCCTCTCCTTCTGGTAACCCTTTGATATGGATTACCAGATTATTACATTTCATGTCCTGTAGCTCTCTTAAAACCTCTTCATTCTTTTTCAGTCTTTTTTCATTTTGCTGCACTGTCTTGGAATATTTTTCTACATTGTTCTCTAGCTCGCTGACCCAATCCTCTGTTTCCTCTAGCCTGCTGTTGATTTCTTCTACTGTATTCTTCAATTTAGAAATTGTATTCTTCATTTCCTCCTGGCTCTTATTGATAGTTCCAATGCCCTTTTTAATGCTGGTGTAGTTCTCAGTAAGTCCTTTGTAGCTTCCCTGGAGTTCTTAGTAGTTCTCCTGGAGTTGTTTGTAGTTTTCTTTGAGTGCACTGAGCTCATTGAGCTTCTCTATCATCATTATTTTGAATTCCATATCTGATAGTTTACTTGCCTCTGTTTCATTTAGTGATCTTTCTGGGGATTCCTCCTTTCCTTTTGGTGATGGACTGTTTCTTTTTCTTCCCATTTTTAGGTTTCTCTTCTTGTTTGCTTTTGCTTTTAGATTGGGCTTTTTTGAGTTTCTGTCTTTGTGGTATGACCTTCTGTCATGTAGAGGTGCATTATCTTTACTTCCTTGATTCACCTCTGGTGATGTCAGATCATTCCATAGTCAGGTCCTAGCCAGCGTATTAGAGCCGACCAGAGATCCACTGTCTTTGTTGAAACACTAAACCCTTTAATTCAATTTCAGATAAGCTTCATCTGTGTCCAATCATTCTGGACCACCCAGAGGTCTCAAGATTTTGAATATGGTAGTGAAGATATAACAAGTAGGTAAGACAGGCCCAGTCCATGCATTAATGGAGTCCATATTCTGATTTTACACTGCTAATTTCACCAGTAAGATATTTTGTTCCCAGAACATTTAGCAGAATTCTTTGTACAATCCAGGAGATAAAAAATATTAAAGGACAAAAACAGAGAGCTCAGAGACAATGTAACAAGGAATCTAACCTACAGTGGTAGAGGGTCGGAGGCTGATGAGTGACACCTCCTTCATGGAGACACTAGAGATTAAGTGATCTATGCCATCAAAAAAATAATACAAACGTGTCAAATCTAGGAGGTATCATATTGTTAAACAGAATGTTTAAGATAATCTAAATACTTTACTATTAAACATAAGTTAGCATGTGAAGTTATTCATATGGACAGTGAAGTTCCTCACACCACAAAAATATCATAGGGTCCTCTTGTCCTATGTGGTACCTTATCAAGAGTTAGTTTACAGATATTAAATTCTTAAAAAGAGAGAACCAAAAAGCTGAAGAGTTTCACAGCACCTGCTTCATGAGCACCAACAGAAATTTCAATGAAACAAACCTCAACTGTCACAAATAATGACTATGACTTGTTAAATGGTTTTATTTTAGCTGACAGGAAGTTGAAACATCAAACCCTTCATTTCAATTTCAGATAAACTTTATCTATGTCCTATTATTTGGGACTACCCAAAGAGATAGGTACTATTATTCATCCCCTCTTACTGTTGGTGTGTAAAACTTGATGCATAAAAACATAAATTCACTTGTCTAATCTCTCATGTTTAGTAAGTGCTAAAACTGGAATTCAAGGCCTGAGATGTAAACCCAGGGACTGTGACTTGAGTCAAACACCAAGCTACATCGTGTAAGCTATTATGTTGCATGCTAATATATTTTGAAAGTATCCATATAGTTTAATATACTTATGATTTTATACACCTATGAAATACATATATAGGTAGTTCCATAATTTTCTTACATGGAAAATAGAGAATAACAGAGGAAAATATGAGAAAGTCATCAAAGAATTCTGCTGAATGTTCTGGGAATGAAATATCTTACTGGTAAATTCTCTTGAACTTTTTATGCATAGGTAACTTATATGCTGCATTCAATACTCTTATCTGTAGTTTGTTGAGTAAGTGGAGGTAGATGCTCAGTGTCTACCATAGAGCAGATATAGCTTTGAATGCAAACTGGTAAAGATAGTGCAAAGTAATATGTCATATCATCTTACCTGTGAATATAGATGTAAAAAGTTCAAAAAGCATTTTAGGGAATATAGTTTAAATATCCAACACATATATAGTATGTCACAAATATGCTTTACTCTAGATTGCAAAGAGAGTTAAATATTGCCATAGTAATTAAGCAATACATCAGTATAATTCCATCAGTAGTTGAAAAAGAGAAAAAAATATGTTCATACACACTTTAAAATTCATTCATTCAGTATACATTAAGCCCCTATTCCTGGCAATTCCAATGTATTTGGGATACATTAGTGCAGAAAGCAAAGATCCCTGCTATTGTAGAGCTTACCTACTAGAGAGAGAGAGATGCACACTAATATCTGAATCCAATAAATAATTAAATGATTTAGTTAGTTTTCTGCTATAAATTTCATGGAAGAAAATAGAAAAAAGGAGCAGGATAATGCAGATTATTAATGCTGGATGGGTGAGAGAGCCAGTGTAACTTCAAATGAGGTTGTGTCAATAAATTTCATTAAGAGTGTGACATTTGAGCAAAGACACAATAAGGGTGAAAATCAGTTCTACAGTTACTCAGAGGATGCCAACTCTAGGCAGAGGGAACAGCCCAAGGTAGGAGTTTACTTGGCTTAGCTCAGAAAGAGCAGAGAAGCCAGTGTGCCTACAGTGGGGTTAGCAAAGGCAAGGAAATTGAAGATGAGGTCAGAGAGTGCCTGGTGAGGGCGAAGAACGTGTAAATAAATGTAAGACCTTGTAAAACTTTGCCTTTACCTTGGTTAAAATGAGGAATCATTGTTATATTTTGATCAGAGCAATCATTATCTGAGACATGATGTAAGAGAATCCCCTGGCTTTTCTACTTTAAAATGAACTGCAGGGGAGGCCCGGCCTTTGGGTAGCTCAGTTGGTTAGAGTGTCATCCAGATGCTCCCTCCCTCCCTTCCTCTCTCCGTCTAAAACCAATTTAAAAATAAATATACTGTAGGAGAGCGCACAGACATCAGGTAGGAACCAGGCAAGTAGTTTTCAACAGAAATGAAAGTAGAGATAATGAAAGAAGGTAAGATTTCCGGGTAAATGTGGAGGGTAAATCTAATGGGACATTGTTGCTTTGGCTGTGGGAGAAAGAGACATACTAGAGTTAGGAATGTCTGCAAAGATTTTGCATGAGAAGCTGGAAGGAGAGACATCTGGTAGCACAGGATCAGGGACAAGGAGGTGGAGAAGCGTTAGAAGGCCAATTTGAAATCAGATGAATTTGAGGTCTCCTAGGCCCTGGAGCAGCCATGTCAAATTGACAATTCTGAGTGTGGATCAAACTTCGGGCCTAGCGATATGAACTTGAGATTCATCTGCTCAAGAATGGCACTTAATGCCTTGAGATTGAGAATGCCTTATGGACATGGACAGCAGTGTAGTGATTGCTGGTGGGGAGGAAGGTATAAGGGGACTAAATGGTAATGGGAAAAAGTACAATAAAGATTTTTAAAAAGAGAGTGAATGCCTTAAGATTACCAAGGAGTATGCATAGATAGAGAAGAGGCCCCTCATTCACTAAGAACTGAGACTTGGGACTTCCAATTTTAAGAAATAATGGCATACAGGACAAACCAGAAAAAAAAAAAAAAAAGATTAAAAAAGGAGAATCAAGGAGGGGATATCTAAAATAAATAAATTGACTGTGATCTCTGTCTTGGCTATCTTTACATTTCCCAGGCTTGTCTTTCTTGGTGCTCTGTTTCATATGAGATTACCAGGCTGTCAAAAGTGTGCTGTGAAAGAACAAACCCATGCTCTTTGACACAGTTCTCTTACCCTTTTGGGTCCCCTTCAAATGCCACCTGCCGCTGAGCATTCTTCCCTCACCCTGTTCCCCTTAAGCTGGAAAAACCTCCCCACTGCCATAGCTATTCATGAGCACACAATTTATGGATGCACTTAACTTTCACGCTGTGTCAAGAGTTATTTGAGAAAATGTTTGATCCTTTCTCTTAGATTCTAGGTTTCCTGATGTCAGTATCCAGATACCACTCAATAACATAATAGCCCTAACCCTAGCTCTCAATATACATAATACCAGGTTGTATGAAAGCTCAAGATGAAAGTATAATAGTCATCTAACCCTATCTTGTTGTTCGTTTCCATTCCAGAACAAATCCAACCCTGAAAGAAGTTGCAGTTGTCATTTAGATGTATGTGAATGTTTTAAAAATGTTATTGTTTAAGACTGGTTTAGGTACTGCAAATCTTCTGAAATACTTTATTGATGGATTCTAATTGACTTTAAAAACCTGCCATGATACATAGTGAATATATGTTTTCCAATACACAATGCTATGATTTAGAACAGATTTTCATTCCTTTGAAATTACTCAATAAAACCTAGAAATAAAGCTTTATAGATATATAAAGTAGTAAATATAAATATATTATAAATGTGATATCCAAAGTATAACCTACCATTAGTTTTATATTAGGAGGGGTATAAAATAGTTCCATTTGTTTTAGAAAAATGTAGAATACAAGGGACTGAAATCCCAGACACAGAAGGGAATGTACATTAATTTCTTTAAAAATGAGTTATGATTTAGAATATGATGGGAAATCTTTTATTTTTTTCCACTTTACATCTCACTTGAAAACATGCAGCTAATTTGATGCCCAAAAGTTTTTTTCTCCTAAAAATAACCGTTATATGAAATTTTCTATGAAAAATTTACAGCTCCTATTTGTCTTAGAGTCCAGAGTTTTAAAAAAATAACATGGTCTTGAGTCCTTCTGTAACTATATTAAGGAGAATATAAGCTATAATATCAATTATAGCTTAAGGACCTGCTTGGTATTATTCTATGTGATGTGGTGGGGAGATGGATTTAGTTCATTTCTTTCTTTTTTTTTTTTTTTTTAAGATTTTATTCATTATTTTTAGAGAGAAGGGCAAGGAGGGAGAAACAAAGGGAGAGAAACATTAATGTATGGTTACCTTTCACCTGCTTCTAGCTACAGACCTGGCTAGATACCTGGCTTGCAACCTGGTTATGTGCCCTGACTGGGAATTGAACCAGGGACCTTTGCGTTTGCAGGCCGGTGTCTATGCACTGAGCCAGGGATCAAGCTGGTTTTGCTTATGGACAGAAAGTAGTTCATAAGAAGAAATTTGATTAAGACATATAATTATGTAAGAAAATATTTTACTCTACAGATTTTAAGTGTATAATTTTTTATTAAAAATGATCTAAATTCTTTCCAATGGCATCATATATAATATGCCTTTATTAAGGAGAAAGTAGTGATATTTTGTATATCTAATAGTAAAGAGAATATATTTAAACCTTGCAAACTTTCTTAAAAGTTTTGGGAAGCATATGTAACCTCATGCCTGTAAAAGAGTTCATCAAACCTATGTAAATCAATAATTAAAGTAAAATATTGGTAATTAAGTGTACAATTTGATTTGTATGTTACCAATTAAGACAACAACAGATCTATAACTCTGATGTTGTTTCAAATATTAACATTAGGATTATTTCTTCTTTATAAGAATGATTGGATATTGACTTATAAAAGATTCACAGACAACCATTGTATGATATTTTAACAAAAATTGAATATCCTTATAGGAAGAGAGGCAGAGAGGAGAGAGACATCAATGTATGGTTGGCTTTTACCACAGACCTGGCTGGAGACCTGGCTTGCAACCTGGTTATGTGCCCAGGCTGGGAATCGAACCAGTAACCTTTGGGTTTGCAGGCTGATGCTTTATCCACTGTGCCACCAACAAGGGCTAAATTCTGCATTCTTTAATGCTCCCTCTGCTCCCTCACATCAACCCTTAACTCACCCAACCCTGCCAACCAAAATTCAGGATAAACATTGTAGAATAAATCATTATATTGTGCTCTGATTCTAGATTATAAATTACATATGAAATTAATTTTTCACATATAGAAAATTGAATTACAACACATTCATTATACTCCAACTACTATCTGGTATGGTAGACTTATTTAAGTGACAGATAAAAGCAACAAATCAATAGGGGAGATACCCAAAGGTTAATAATAAATGTATCAAATATAATAAAACTTGTTTAAATTTAGAATTTTTCAGCTTTGATTTTATTTAATGAATAGAGAAAAATCAACCAGAAAACAGGGGAAATAGTTATTGATTTCATTTACATACATTGCTACTAAGAAAATTATTTACAACCTGTAACTGATTCTACAGAGAATAGCCAAGAGTGTAAATGAGTATTCTGGTTAAACTCTGAGCCTTTCCACAAATGTATTTATAGGTGTGTGAAGAGAGGCATTCATTATGTCATTATTATAAAAAACTTTAAATTGTATATAATTATAGTTGGATGACAGTTGTAGTTTTTTTTTTTGTTTGTTTGTTTCATCCATCATGTTAACTGATATTTTAGCTTCATGCTAATTTCTTAGTGCTTAAAGGAGAGCTTAATGAATGTCATGGGTTAAAGGAAGAAAATGCAACATCAGTTTGATTAATATTTTGAACTAAAGGGAATTGATTTTTATCTCCTTCAACAAAACAATTATGGTAGTGGGAGATAATCTGCAGATTACCAAGAAGAGAACTAATGTAATATTTATAGAGGCAGTTCTATCACAAAGGTCAAGAGCTAGAATTCTGCACTGACAGCTCAGATTCTGATGCTATTGACATTTGTTAGCATCCGTGTTCCTAGATAGTTTTATTAGGGGTTGAATAAATATTACCAATAAAGCACCTCAATGTTATACCACTACGGACCTACTAGAATGACTAAAATGAAAAATTCAAATAATACTAAGCATGGGGTAAAGAATGTGACCAACTTAGAATTCATACATTGCTGGGTGCAAATAACATAACCTCAATAAATAAATTGGTAAAACATTAGAAAATATGTACATGTAGGTACATGCATTTGGTAAGGTAAAAATCATGGACTAGATTGAGGGAGAAAAGACCTAACTTCTGTTTGTGGCTATCTCACTGAGTCTATGATTTTGGGCAAGTAATTTTGCCTCCCAATGTCAGTTTTCTCACTTGCAAAATGAAGCAATTTGACTAGTCAATCTCTTTCTGAAGTAATGATGTTAGCCTATTTAAAATATACAGTCTTGTGCTTCCAAGCTTGTGATCTTTTTGGTTCACCTGAGATAGTATACTTCTCTACATATTTATAGTTTCTTGGCTACTTTTAAAATAGTGTTTCATTTAAAAAATTATAGAAGTCCTGGCTGGTGGCACAGTGGATAAGGCACCAGCCTGTGAACCCAAAGGTCTCTGGTTCAATTCCCCAACCAGGGCACATAACCAGGTTGCAAGCCATGTCCCCAGCCAGGTCCATGGCTGGAGGCAGGTGAAAGGCAACCATACATTGATGTCTGTCTCCCTTTCTACCTATCTACCTCTCTCTGAAAATAATTAATAAAATCTTAAAATCAATCAATAAATAATTATAGAACAAGCAAATGGGAAGAAAAACTATTCTAACTATAGGATATTAATATCTACCATAAAGAACCTAATTATGGAACAAACAACTTTTCTTATTGAGTTACTGGTTAAAGTCATATATTTTGGAAAAACTGGAAAATACCAAAGAAAGTTTTTTTGTTTTTTTTTAAAGACTTTATTTCATTATTTTTAGAAAGAGGGGAAGGGAGAGAGGCAGAGAGGGACAGAGACATCAATGTATGGTTGCGTTTCACCTGCCTCCAGCCACAGACCTGACTGGAGACCTGGTTTGCAACCTGGTTATGTGCCCTGGCTGGGGAATTGAACCTGCGACCTTTGGGTTCGCAGGCTGGCACTTTATCCACTGTGCTACCAGCCAGGGCGCAAAGAAAGTTTTATGAAGTGAAAATTCAGATAATCCACCATGGAAAGATAACATTAAAATATTATTGTACAGTTTTAATACATTTTGATTTTTTCTGAAATATTTCTAGGGCATTGTTAACACAGTCCCCTACTTTATATATAATTAGAGTAAATGTGAAGTTTAATACTTAATAGAAAGTTAATTGTCCCCGTGTATCCAGAAGTATTTCAATACAGAATTACATTGTTCAAAGTCCCTACTTTCAGGGTTTAGGCAATTACCTAAACACTTCATGCTTAAGAAAAAAGGGTTCTTTCTTTCTCAAGAAACATCTTTTTTTTCTATACAACTAATGAGAATGTGGAAAATATACCAATATTCATGTTTGGAATTCTGTGTGCTTGTAAGTGGGCAGCCTTGGGTGAGGTGGTAACGTGAGGAGGAGACAAGTGGGGTTGGCATCTGCCTTTGGGTTTGGAGTCAGAAGACCTGAG
This sequence comes from Noctilio leporinus, assembly GCA_004026585.1. Classification (NCBI taxonomy): domain Eukaryota; kingdom Metazoa; phylum Chordata; class Mammalia; order Chiroptera; family Noctilionidae; genus Noctilio; species Noctilio leporinus. Next base: position 37,429 of record PVIW01007144.1, on the reverse strand, counting down.
TTGTCTGAACATAGTACTGCACCTTTCTCTAAGTTATGTTTAACAAAAGCTTATAAGGTGCAACACGCTCTGAACAATTTCAGCAAGCAGCATGAGTATTACTATGATGGCTTTTCATGACACGTTTTGTCCCTTAGAGTCATCATGTGCTTTGGTGGGATCTCTGTGGTTAGAGCTGCATGGATAGAAGTGGAAGCAGGTTCTGTTTTCCATTTGTAAAATTCTAAACACAAATACTCTACTGATTGCCCAAAGGAGTGAAATGTGTGTTCTATGAACAATGGGTGGTGAGACTTAAGTGTTACAAAGAATTAGACACAAAGGTAGACAGCTGCTGACAGACACACTGAGACATGGAGAGTACCTCAGCTCAGAAACTGAAAATCTAAAAGCTGATTCAAGTCTTTGCTGAGTTCTGTGGCACAGAGGGAGGGAGGAAAGAAGTGCAGGGACTTTGTGTCCCTTTTGGCCTATTCCTGCTTCTGGACAAGCCCTTCATCTGTGCCCTGCAGGCTGATCCAAATATGGAAACAGCTTCTGTCATGGAGTCAGAGCATTCAAAAACACCAGGGGTAAAAGAAAGTTATGTGAGCCTTGGTTGGTGGCACAGTGGATAAGGTGCTGGCCTGTGAACCCAAAGGTCGTTAGCTTGATTCCCCAACCAGGACACATAACCAGGTTGCAAGCCAGGTCTTCAGCCAAGTCCATAGCTGGAGGCAGGTGGAAGGCAACTATACATTGATGTTTCTCTCCCTCTCTCTAAAAATAATAAATAAAATCTTAAAAAAAAAAAAGAAAAGAAAAAAGAAAGTTATGTGAAATAGATTTTTCAGTAAAGTTTCACTAAAAGATCAGCTTGCTTACCTAACAATAACTCAAAGTCACACAGTTAATTTTCCACCAGAAGGCTACTTTATGTAGCACACTGATCCACTGCCAACTTCTTGCTCTTCTTCTGACCTTCCTATCACTTCTGCTAGCTCCCCTCTCATGATTATATAGAGCAGTATTTATCTCCAGTTTCTGTCCCAGACTTGCAAATCTACACCCATAAAAATGCTGAGTACAAATTAATGATACCCATGCTCCCTTAAAAATGCTTGTGTTTATATAATGTAATCATTATTTTTCTGTTAGATGTATGAAGTATTTTATTTTTTATCTTAAATATTTTTGTGATATTTCACATTGACTTATACAATGCAGAGATACAAACTGCTAATGTGATTGCTTCATAAACATAAGCGCATCCACATTTTCTGTGAAAATGACAAGTAAAGTGAGATTCTTCTCTTAGCTGTGCCTTGAAAGGTAGCTTGGAGGTTGCTATTTGAACTCACTTCACATTCTGCTGGGATTTCTTAGTCATTTTTTTCCTGAGTACCGTGCCCACACTCCGGGATTTTCTTCTTATCAATGCGCATGGTGATGCTACGTGTAAATACCATACTATAGTTTTTCTTTCTTTCTTTTTTTAAGTATATTTTTTTGATTAGGCTATAAAAACTGTCCCATTTTTTCCCCTTTGCTCCCCTCTGCTCAGTATCCCCTTTCACCTGTCAAGTTTTTCTTTCTTGTGGAACTGTTGATATAAGCCTAGTGAAATTTGTTCTTTGTGTTGTTGACCCTTATTTTAAAAACCACATTTTAGCATTAGAACAGCTAACCATTCACATTTGCAAATAATAGGGTGCAGCATTCGTAATTAGATTTTGAATGGTTTTTAAAAATCATCCTATGCACTGATATCATAGTTGTTGCCAATCTATGTGTTGCTAACATAAGGACTCACCTATTTCCATATGTGAAGCATCATCACAAATAATGATGATCTTTGAGCTGAGTGCAATATCCTTGAGTTTATGTAAAGGATCTTTTAAAATGTCAGCTGAGAGTTCAGGGGTAGAGGGCTGGAAAGGACATTGCTCCCACCCTTACAACAAGAAAAAATTGGACAAAAAGCAAAGTAAGGAATCTTCAGAGCAAACAACTAATCTTAAACACTGGGAGACACATGCACCAGAAGGGAAAAACAGGGCCCTAGTATTTGATTGCTCAGCAAGATTCTGCCCCAAATGATATCAACCAGTAAGATGATGCAACTAAGACATTTTTAAGCCAATTGCTAAAGGCCAAATAGGGGCTAGTATGAAGCCTTTGAGGGCCACAGATAGGGAGTTAATACCCCTTATAAGCATTTCCTCCATGCAAGCCAACAAATGCTCACAGAGAAGATTATGGACAATCCTGAGAAAGGTTCTGGGCATGGGGAACAGTAGTCACTGCCAAAATTCTCCCCAGATCCATGTTCTCTCTCTCCCGCATGGAATAAAGAAAGAGATGAGCAACAAAAAGTGTTGTATTGCAGGATTGCTGAAAATTCTTGGCAGTTGGGGAAGAAATAGAAAACCCCAATAGTTCTACAAAGAATTAAGCCATGGTTAAAACATTTAAAAATAAAATTTTAAGCTCAGATATTTCACTGGCAAGTACTATTAAATATTTAAGAAGGAAGTAACACCACTCCAGGAGCACTTCTGCACTCATTCTATAAGGTCAGCCTTGCACTTAATACCAAACCTGAAACAGATATTACACAAAAATAAGACTACAAACCAATATCCCTCATGAACATAAATTTAAGTGTTATATATATGTAACTAAAATCCTGCAAAATATATAAAATAAGAAGAGTATATAACAATCCAATGGGATTCATCCGAGGAATAAAAAATTTGAAAAATTAATGTAATTCACTATGTTAAAAGACAATAAAACATAATCAAATCAATAGTTGTAGAAAAATATTTTTTAAAAAACTTAACTTCACAGTATGCTAGCAAACAATCTAAAACACTCCCAGGGATTAGGCAGGTAAAAATAACAAGACCTACATTTGCAGACAACAGAATTGTCTATTTAGAAAATCACATGGACCCTATAGGAGCTCCCAAAGTAAGTAAGTGAATTTAGCAAGCTTGTAGACTATATGATCAATATGCAACAGCCATCATTCCTATATACTAACAATGAATAATTAGAATTTGAAATTTAAAAATAACATTTATAATTTTAAAAAATTACATCAGTATAAATTAAACAAAACTGTATAAGTTCTGAATGTTAAAAACTACAAAACTGATTAAATGAGTCAAAGAATATCTAAAAGAAGAAATATACTAGGTGGATTGATTAGAGGACTTCACATTGTTAAGGTGCCAATGATCACCAACTTGATGTATAAGTTTAATGCTTTCCAAACAAAGTCCCAGCAAGCTAATATTTTTATACATGAATAATTATGTAACATATATTGGATAGTAAAGAAATTAGGATAACCAAACCAATTTTGAAAATGAAGTTTAAGTTTAGATGTGCTATCTGATTTCAAGACTTACTACAAAGATACAGCAATAATTCAGTAATACTTTAGGTATTAGTGAAGGGAGAAATATATGTATAAATCAATGAAACCTAATGGAGAGATAACAATAGATGCACACAAATACAGAACACTATATGTTAACTCATTTTGAAAAAGGTGTGAAGGCAAATCAATAAGGAATAATTTTTTCATAGAAATAAAAAATTGAGATAAAAAACAATCATCTCAAGTCTTATTTAAAGTTAAGTAAAGATAAATTATAGTCTCAAATATAGCATGCAAAGTTATAAAACTTCTAGAAGAATACAAAACAGCAAATCTGAATCTACTTGCCATTGGCGATGAATTTGTAGGTATGATACCAGAAACATGATCTTTAACAAAAAACTGATGAGTATTGGGGGTTCTGGCAAGACAGCAGAGGAGTAATGGAGCTGCACCAATCTCCTCCCAGGTCAAATCTGGAATTACTTTTTTGGAGAAAAAGTCAGCTGGAATCACCAACAGAACACCAGCTGGAAAGAAATCCTATAACCACAGACAAAACAGAAAAGGCCGCTGCACCACAACATGACTGGTAGGAATCACAGAAACATGAGACGGCTGGCGGGGCTCCCAGCAGAGGCACCAGTTGAAGGGATGGAGCCAGGGGCTCTACCTGAGAAAAGTGGGTTCTGGTCTCCCAGCTGGTGTCCCAGCTACAGCAACATGGTGGAGAGTAGAGCAGCATCCAGCTGAGAAGGGCGGAAAGCCATGGAGCTTGCTGGCCTGAGAGAGCACTGGAGACAGAGAATTACTAGGGTGGCCACAGTGAAACTACATTGGCACCCACCTACCCTGGGCTCTGGCGGACGGAGGGCAGAGAGGACTGGAGATGTGTGGGGAGAATTTGTGGTGGTGGCTTGGAGGACAGGAGTGGGGAAGCGGCTGTGGGAATCCTGGTGCTGACTCATCGCCCACACCTCGGGTGGACTGCGCTGTGCCAAGTGTTTTCCGTGGGAGGGTCCCCATAGCCCCACCCACTGGGAGCAATCGGCCCTGCCCAACGGTGCCTGAGCCTGGTGCCTGATCACAATTCTTTGATTGACATCTAAATAAACCTCTCCTGCCCTGCCCTGTCTGAGCATAGATACAATAGTCGGCACCTGAAGAGATATCTCTTGCCCAGCAGCCTGGGCCTGGCAGTTGGTTACAAACTCTCTGACTTGCAGCTGGTTCAGTTAGACAGCTCCGCACAGTGGCGAGTAAGCCTGTTGGCTGATCATGGATTCATTGGTTCACAACTGAGTCAGTCCTTCTTGCTCAGCAGAGCCTGGGCCTGGCAGCTGATTACAAATTCTCTTACAGCTGGGTCAGTCAGACAGCCCCCGCATGGTGGCAAGTTAGCCTGGTGGCTGATCGTGGATTCACTGGTTCACAACTGAGTTGGTTTGTCTCGCCCAGTGGCCCCTTAGCCTAGCAGTTGATCACAGATTCATTGAATTACAATAGAATCTTTCAGCCGAGCACAGCGTCATCTGAGCCCTGGTGGCTAACCAAAGATTCATTGGATTACAACTGGATCTTGCTGCCTAGCCCAGTCGCATTTGAACCTGGTGACTGATCACAGATTCATTGATTTACACCTGAATCTGTCCCACCAGGCTGCACCTGAGCAGGTGGTTGATCCATTGGATTACATTTGAACCTCTCTGTCTAGCCCAGCAGAGCCTAAGTTTGGTAGCTGATGTATTGATTTACAACTGAATCAGTCTGTCATCATAAGCAGCATCTGAGTCTGGTGGTGGATCACAGATTGATAGGATTACAACTATATCAATCCTTCCAGCCTGGCTATTAGTTCCTTAGCCTGGCAGCTGATCACAGTCTGATTGGATTATAACAAAACCTGAAGATGGGGAGAAAAAGAAACAGTCCATCACCAAAAGGAAAGGAGGAATCCCCAGAAAGATCACTAAATGAAACAGAGGCAAGCAAACTATCAGATATGGAATTCAAAATAATGATGATAGAGAGGCTCAATGAGCTCATCCAGCTCAAAACAAACAAACAAACAAACAAACAAAACTACAAACAATTCCAGGGGAACTAAGAACTCCAGAGAAGCTACAAGGAACTTACTGAGAGCTACACCAGCATCTAAAAGGACATAGGAACTATCAATAAGAGCCAGGAGGAAATGAAGAATACAATTTCTGAATTGAAGAATACAGTAGAAGGAATCAACAGCAGGCTAGAGGAAGTAGAGAATTGGATCAGTGAACTGAGGACAACGTAGAAGAATGTTCCAAGACAGTGCAACAGAATGAAAAAAGACTGAACAAGAATGAAGAGGTTTTAAGGGACCTGCAGGACAACACGAAAAGTGGAAAACCTGTTCAAAAAAGTAATCATAAAAAACTTCCCTAACATGATGAGTGAAAACATTACTCAAGTTCAGGAAGCACAGAGGGTTCCACTGAGGATGAATCCAAACAGACCCACTCCAAGACACATTATAATTAAAATGACAAATTTCAAAGACAAAGAGGGAATCCTAAAAGTATCAAGAGAGAAACAGCAAATAACATTTAAGGGGGCTTTGGTAAGGTATCAACAGAAACAATTCAAGCCAGGAGGGAATGGCAAAAAATATTCCAAGTAATGGGAAACAAAGATCTGCAACCAAGAATATTCTACCCAGCAAGGCTCTCATTCAAAATGGAAGGAGAGATAAGGAGTTCCACAGACAAAAGAAGACTAAAAGAATATATCTCTACCAAACCAGTGTTGCAAGAAATGCTAAAGGGTCCGCTTTAAAACAATGAAGAAACAGAGAGAGACAGAGAGGAACACAGGTACAAAGTGGAGAAATGGCAATAAATAAGTATCAATCAATAATAACCTTAAATGTAAATAGATTAAATGTGCCAATCAAAAGACATAGAGTAGATGAATGGATAAGAAAACATGACCCACATATGTGCTGTCTTCAAGAGACCCACCTCAGAACAAAAGATTGACACCAATTAAAAGTGAAGGAATAGTAAAACATATATCAAGCAAATGGACATGAAAAAAAGGCTGGAGTAGCAATACTTATTTCAGATAAAATAGATTTTACAATGAAGGCCATAAAAAGAGACAAAGAAGGACATTTCATATTACTCAAGGGAACAATCCATCAAGAAGATATAACTCTGGTAAACAGATATGCACCCAACACAGGTGCTCCCAAATATATAAGAAAAATCTTGGAGGACTTCAAGAAGGATATAGACAGCAACACACTAATAGTAGGGGATTTTAATACCCCATTATCAACAATGGACAGATCTTCCAAACAAAAAAGTACCAAGCATACTGTAGCATTGAACAATACTTTAGAGGAAATGGACCTAACTGATATATACAGAACATTTCACCCCAAAGAAGCAAAATACGCATTCTTTTCAAATGCACATGGAACACTCTCTCAGATAGACCATATGGTAGGTCACAAGACAAGCCTCTACAAATACAGGAAAATTGAAATCATATGGAGCATCTTCTCAGATGACAATGGCTTGAAACTAGAAACCAACCTCAAGGGAAAAAACCAGAAACACTCTAACCAATGGAGACTAAATAACATGCTTTTAAGTAAGCTATGGGTAAACAGTGAGATCAAAGATAAAATCAAAAAGTTTATGGAAACAAATGCCAATGAATACACAACAGCCCAAAACCTATGGGACACAGAGGAAAATTCATAGCAATCCAGGCCTACCTTAAAAAGATAGAAGAAGTTTATACAAACAACCTAACCACAAAGCTGCAAGAACTAGAGGAGCAACAACAAACAAAGCCCAGAGCAAGTAGAAGGAAGTAAATCATCAAGATCAGAGCAGAATTAAATATCTTAGAGACTCAAACTACAATTCAAAGAATCAGTAAGTCCAGGTGTTAGTTCTTTGAAAAAATAAACAAAATTGACCAGCCTTTTACCAGATTCATCAAGAAAATGAGACAGAGGACCCAAATAAACAGAATCAGAAACAATAGAGGAGAAATCACAACTGATACTTCGGAAATACAAAGGATTTTAAGAGATTACTACAAAGAACTATATGACAAGGAATATGATGACCTGGGTGAAATGGACAAATTTCTGGAAATGTATAATCTACCAAAACTGAATCTAGAAGAAGCAGAAATCCTGAATAGACCAATAACAACTAGCGAAGTTGAAGAAGTAATAAAAAATCTCCCAAAGCACAAGAGCCCCAGACCAGATGGCTACACAGGTGAATTCTATCAAACATTTAGAGACCTAACTCCTTTCCTTCTCAACCTATTCTAAAAAATCCAAGAGGAGGGAAGACTCCCAAATTCTTTCTATGAGGCCAACATTATCATAATACTAAAACCAGGTCAAGACACAACTATGAGAGAAAACTACAGGCCATTATCTCTGATCAATATAGATGATAAGATTCTCAACAAAATATTGACCAATAGGATCCAGCAATACATTCAAAATATCACACACCATGGTGAAGTGGGATTCATCCCAGGGATGCAAGGATGGTACAACATTCACAAATCAATCAATGTAATACATCACATATGCAAAATGAAAGACAAAAACCATATGATCATATCAATAGATGCTGAAAACACATTTGATAAAGTACAGCAACCATTTATGATAAAAACCCTCAGCAAAATGGGAATACAGGAAGCATACATCAACATCATAAAGGCCATCTATGAGAAACCTGAAGCCAACATCACACTCAATGGGCAAAAACTAAAAGCTTTCCCCCTAAGGTCAGGAATGAGACAAGGCTGTCCACTTTCTCCACTTATGTTCAACATCATCTTGGAAGTTCTAGCCATAGCCATCAGAGCAGAAAAAGGAATCAAAAGTATCCAAATTGGAAAGGAGGAAGTCAAACTGTCACTATTTGCAAATGATATAGTAGTGTACATACAAAACCTGATAGACTCCACCAAAAACTTACTTGACCTAATAAGCAAATTTAGCAAAATAGCTGGATATAAAGTCAATATTCAGAAATCAAAACCATTTTCGCATACCAATAATGAAACATCAGAGATAGAAGCTAGAAAACAAATCCCATTTACCATAGCAACAAGAAAAATAAAGAATTTAGGAATGAACTTAAACAAGGAGGTAAAAGACCTGTACTCAGAAAACTACAGAACACTGAAGAAAGAAATTAAGGATGATCCAAATAAATGGGAGCATATACCATGTTCATGAATGGGAAGAATTAACATTATTAAAGTGTCCATACTACCCAAAGCAATCTACATATTCAATGCAATCCCAATTAAAATACCAATGACATACTTCACAGAGATAGGAGAAAACTTCAAAAAATTACTTGGAGCCAAAAATGCCCATGAATAGCCACAGCAATCTTGAGAAAGGAGAACAAGGTAGGAGGAATCACAATACTGGACATCAAACTATACTACAAGGCTACTGTAATCAAAACAGTCTGGTACTGGCATAAGAGTAGACATATAGCTCAATGGAACAGAATAGAGAGCCCAGAAATAATAAACCCAGGCCTCTATGGTCAAATAATACTTGATAAAGGGGGAAAAAACATAAAATGGAGTAAAAACAGTTTCTTCAACAAATGGTGTTGGGAGAACTGGACAGCAACATGTAAAAAGATAAAACTAGACCACCAACTTACACCATACACCAGAATAAACTCAAGATGGTAAAGGACTTAAACATAAGCAGTGCCACCATAAAGGTCCTGGTGAAAAATAAAGGCAGTAAAATTTTAGATATCATAAGCAGAATTATGTTTATTGATACTTCACCAAGGGCAAAGGAAATAAAAGAACAAATAAACAAATGGGACTATATCAAATGAAAAGTTTCTGTTTAGCTAAAGAAAACACCAGCAAAATTAAAATGGAACCAACTGTATGGGAAAACATATTTGCCAATGATGCCTTAGACAAAGGTTTGATATCCAAAATATATAAAGAACTAATGCGACTCAACACCAGGGAGATAGACAGCCCAATTAAACAATGGGCAAAGGACCTGAACAGCTAACTCTCTGAAGAAGACATTCAAATGACCCAAAGGCATATGAAAGAATGCTCATCATCACTAGTCATCAGAGAGATGCAAATTAAAACCACAATAAGATACCACCTCACGACTATCAGAATGGCAATCATCAACAAATCAACAAACAACAAGTGTTGGCGAGGATGCGGGGCAAAGGGAACCCTCGTACACTGTTGGTGGGAATGAAGGGTGGTGCAGCCACTATGGAAAACAGTATGGAGTTTCCTTAAAAAACTAAAAATGGAACTGCCTTTTAATGCAGCAATTCTCCTACTAGGACTATACCCGAAGAACTCTGAAACACCAATTCATAAGAACCTAAGTACCCCTATGTTCATAGCAGCACTATTTATAATAGCCAAGTGTTAGAAACAGCCTAAGTGCCCATCAGTGGATGAATGGATCAAATAACTTTGGTACATTTACACAATGGAATACTACACAGCAGAAAGAAAGAAGGAACTCCTACCCTTTGCAACATGTATGGAACTGGAGAGTATTATGCTTAGTGAAACAAGCCAGTCGGTGAAAGACAAATACCATATGATCTCACCCATTACAGGACAGTAGTGAACAAAACAAACAAACAAGCAAAACAGAACCAGATACATGAATGCAATGAATAGATCTTCAGTGGGCAGAGGGGAGGAGGCAAATAAGGGGAGCAGTTTAGTCAAGGAACTAGCATGAGAGAACCATGGACATGGACAAGTGGGATTGACTTTGTGGGGGAGTGGGTGGGTGGGTAAGGGGACAGAGGGGAGGAAAAAAAGGGGATGGATGTAATACAATAACAATAAAATTAAATTAAAAAAAAAGATTGATCTGTACCTTTAAGGTATTGCAAAATTTGTTTTTCTGTAGGTATCCAAGACTTTAAAATCCAAATTTCTAACTGTAAATGCAAACATCCAATTTTCCAAAACAGAATGTGTTGCAAATATTTATCTGAAAATAAAGTACAATAACCAAGCAAAAAAAAAATTGATGAGTACTGTACTTTATTAAAATTAAATTTTATTCTGCAAAAGGCAATGTTTAAAAAAATGAAAAGACAAACTACAGATTGAGAAAAATATTTGAAGTATATATCCAATAAAGGAGTTGTTTTTGGAGTAAACAACTTAAAATTCAATAAGAAAAATTGAATAAATGGACAATGAATCTGAACAGATACTTCACCTAAGAAGATATGGGAAATAATATGCCATACAAATAAGCTTATAGGAAGATGCTCAACATGATATATTAAGGAAATACAATTAAAACCACAAAGTGATGGCACTGTACAACTATTAGAATGGAAAGGGAAAAAAAAAGTAACCAAATGCTAACCAGGACACAGAGCAATGAGAAGCCATCTTGCCCCCAAACCTAAAATATTTACTATCTTACCTTTCATAGAAAAAGTTTTGAGATCTCTGGTATATGGAAAAATCAGTGTACTATTTTTTTTTTGTCAGTCTTCAATAAGTCTAAAATAATTTCAGTGCAAAATAATTTAAAATTCCCTTTAATGGAAATGATCAGTACATTTTTAACTACCATTGTTTGAAAGCGGACTATTTGTGAAACACTTGGCTATATGTTTTTCATGTATTGTCCTAATTGGTCCTCCAAGCAGCCCTTTATAGCTCCTCCTATTGTTTTCCTAATTTTAGTCCTAAAGGAAGTAAGGTTATTTAAGGCAAGTGACTTGCTGAAAAATGTAGAATTAGAATTTTAAAGCAAAGTCAGCCTGAGACAGCCTATAGTGTCCTATTTGTCATCATACATATGGGTGAACCCCAGATATGCAGTGCCATTTTCATAAAAGTTTCAAAATTTATTTACCAGTGTATTTATTATCAGTGTATCCAGCACCTACCATATGCTAACTTTCCTACATGTATGAAATCAACATGTCCAACATAAGTTTCTGAGACCCATGGAATGGCAATTCCATTACCCACAGTGCCTCCCAAATTGGCCCTGCTTCCCCTCAAAGTTCTGATTAGTGGTACAATTATGTATATGTCCCTTCCTGAGCTAATTTCTTCTGTTACTTTCCCAGTTACACAGATAGATGTCAAAGAGTAAATTTATACCACCTTTCCCTTACCCTCGTCACACAGTTTTCTATTCCTTAGTGACCTCTCTGTGCCTTGTTTGCTACCTGTTAAATAGTACCTCAGGCGTAAAGCTTATTTATAACCTTTTTGTTTTGCTAAATTTTTGAAATGGCAGGTTAACATTTTTTAGACGATTAAAAGTAGCCTAAGACACCAGTTATGTTGAGTTTGTTGGTTGGTTATTTGCATTGGCAATTAATGGGAGTTTGCTATACTTCTTGTTCTAATTATGAACTATTAAACATGAGTTATAAACACACCCTTTGAAAACTAACCCTGGAAAAACAACTCCATTTCATATTTACTCACACTGAAGAAGATTTCTGGGAACTACAGTTTCCATTAGTTAAAACAAGAAAGGAAAACAGTTGCTTTGGTCTCTGCGGATACTTCACGGTTGGGAAAGAGGAAGTTTTCCTCTGGAGGCCTGCAATTCATTTCAGTGCAAGTTTAACTTCTGGTTGACAGTATGTTTTCAATGTGAAGATAAATGGCTGACAACACATTAAGCTCCATTGAAAACAGTTAAGTATTCTTGCTATCTGAGCCCTGGTTTAACACAAGCAGAGAATGATTTGATTTGAGCCACACTTAGAATTCATGACAGGTTCACTTTCAAACACCAGATCTTGGATGGCATTGCTATCTTTACACGATGATGCTTCAATTTCCTTTTAAGAGGATACACTACCTGTCTGGGTTTGCCAAGTAAAGCTCAAGTTTTAATAACTTCAAATGTGTTTTATCAGTGGAAAGGAACTGATAAAAGGTTTAAAAGAATTATTTGAAAGATGCCTGATTACTTTTGTATAAGAGCACATTCAAATAAAAAGCCAATAATTTTATTACTGTCAGGAAGTACTTTTCCAACTGTCCATTTCTATAGCAACATCTCTATAGTAATACTTCAGTTTAATTTCAGATACAGACCACACGAGAAACACATTTCATTTGCTTATTATCTAGGCCATTCCTAAACCTGCTTAGGAATAATATCACTACCCACACTGTTAAGAAACAGACATTTTATTTGGTGGGGGAGAAATCATTCTGATTCCAAAAATAACTTTAAGAGTTGCTATTATGCAATAATCCTAAATTTGGTATTTGACCTCTTCCTTAATGATATTCATTCATACATGATTTTCTTAAATTTTTTAGGTTACCTTGTTGTTACTATCTCTTTAATTCTGAGAATCCACTTTCTCTACTTGGAAGGTTATGTATGATGTCTTTACTGATGTTTTTGTGACTTTCTAAGGGTCATATGCTTTCTTTTTGTCCTCTAGATTCTTTTAAAAGATTTTCTTTATTTATTTTTAGAGAAAGAGGAAGGGTGGGAAAGAAACATCAATGTGTGGTTATCTTTCACATACCCCCAATTGCAGACCTGGCCTGCAACTCAAGCATGTGTCCTGACTGGGAATCGAACCAGAGACCCTTTGGTTTGTGGGCTGGTGCTCAGTCCACTGAGCCACACCAGCCATGGCTGTCCTCTAGTTTTGTTTGCTGCTTTTGTTGTTTTTAAATGTTGTTTTCCCATCTTGGTTGTGTGGTCTTTGGTTTATACCATATTGATCTTGGTGTGATCAACCAAACTACTCAGAGAAAGGCATTTGCATGCAAAGTTTAGGAAGACAAAGAGAACATGGCAACAATACAAACAGTTTCAAAATCAAAGATATTTTTGGCTTTACAAGTCTTTTGGCTATTTCAGGAATGAAGAGCCATTTTCCTGTTACATGATGTCAACTTCGGTTTCTCTCTAGCAGTCTTTTCCAGTTCACTACCTCCCACTTGACTCTGAGCCCACTTGACTCCTGTCATCCACAGCCTTGTTCCAGCTGAAACTCAGGTCCCGTCTTCTCCCTAAATATTTCCCTAATACCTGTTTTTAAATGAAAGCTCACTCCTTAGTGGAAAGAATTGTAATATTAACATTTTCTTAGTGTTTTTGGCTTGATCATCAAAAGTCAGCAGTAGCCTGGCTCAAATCCTAGATTATCTAATTATTATTTCACCATTTCTGATCTGTTTTGAATGTAGATAGTATCCTCCATAGTATGATTTTGAAAAGTAAAAGGCAAGTGTTTAATACATGTTAAGATCCATTCTATCCTTTCTCTAAGCTTCTTATGAACTCAAGATCCGATAACTAGGAAATGATCTCCTTGAACCATACCATCTCCTGCTGGCCTCCATAATATTAATTACAGTCTTCTGCCTACACTGCCACACCTGACGGGCAATTCTGCTGCTTATTCTTCCTATCCCCAAACTTTGTTTTACCACTCTCCCTTTTGTTTTTGGTTTGAATTGAATACCTTACCTTCCTTATGCTGGATTATTTATTTGTTGTTGTCTCTTTCTTAGCACAGCCATAATTTTACACTTTGTAGATGCCTGGGTAGTTGGGCTATATAGCCAGAAGGGCAAGTGGTGTCAGTGGACAACGCCAGGGTAGGCCAGACACACAAACCAAGCTGCTTGTGGGCATTGGTGAATGCAGCTTCCTATTGCTCTAGTTGCTTTTCAGTCTCACCTTCTGCTTCTTGAGTTGACTCCTTCTTGTATATCTACAGCAATCTTTCTTCTCATAGCTTTCCTAATTGTATTACTGATGATATGTTGTTATGAGTCTCCTTTTCAGTCATTCTTGCACTTGTACCTCATAGTCTCATAAAGTCACCTAACAAAATATAGGAAAATTAGAAGGTACTTGAACACAGTTTCAAAATCTATTAAAGCAGTAGGAACTTGCTGGCAGGCATATACTGTACCTGTAAACTACCTAAATAGCAGTGACCTTTGGGTTTGCAGGCTGGCACCAATCCATTGAGCCATACCAGCCAGGGTGTTATTTAAAAAATTAATCTACCTTCTTCTTAAATTAAAATACTCATTTTATTTTTTCTATTACTGTTCAATTAGTTTATAGATTTACCAGACTAAATTCCTAGATTTGAACACAATTTAATTTTTTGATTAATGAACATCTTTAGCTATTTCACATGAAAATCTTAAATTTAATATATCTAATTCTCTTAAGAACATTAAATACAAAATAAGACAGACCTACCTATCCTTTGATTGAAAGGGACTGCATAAACTCTTAAATATGTCTAATAAACTTAAAAATCTATACATATGAAATTAATAAATGATATTATATTAAATAAAATATGTATGTTATACATTAATATAAGCAACACAATTTATCTTAAAATATTCAGAATGAAAAGAAAGTCTAATACTATACCAGTCCAGATTTAGTTTTTCTCAGTATTTCACACAGAAACATAATGAATACTGTATAGAGAACATCTTTGAAAGGCCCTGAGAAATAGCGCATGGCTGAAATGAATGAATTTAAAAATAAACCACAAAGTCTGCTGTCCAAGGACCAGAAAGTTCTTATGTTCACAGGTATCTGCACTGCCCTAGCTTTGTTTCGACACCTATGAAACTGATGACTAGACTCTTCCTTTCTATTTCCACAATGCTGCTTATCAGGTAAGTACAGTGGCAGAAGGTGTCCTTTGTTTCATTCTCCCTTCTAAGTCTAAATCTCTTGGGAGTATATCTAACTGGCAGAAATTACTTCATATATGGAGTCCTAGCTGCTCAGAAGCCTGAGGGATATGATTTTCACATCTTGTTCTTCAAACAGGAGGCACATGGAAAGGTAGAACATAACCTAGAGAAACAAAACAATCAAATCCACGATAGAGGCCTATCATCCTTCAAGTTACAAATTCAGGTTAGAGACTTTGACCATCAGTCCAGAATACAATATTCAGAAAGATTATCCTCAAATATACTTACTTATTACTTGGATCCGTTCTGGTAGTTTGTCTTTATATACTGTATCAGCAAGGGACCACAAATTCAAGCCTTTCAGCTAAGATTTAATGTAAGATTCCTAATCCAATTTTATCATAACCTCATAGTAATTCCTTTTCCATCTTTTTATCATCCAACTTAACATGTTTGAATTCTAACCTCTCCCATAGATTGCAAGTTATCTTTTCATTGCCTGATAGAGAGAACATAATTTCACCCAAGTAGTGGAACTAAATTTCTGTTATAGTAAAACACATTTTACAACATGGTTTTGCTGAATAGTTTTCTTTCTATTTATGCTGAGATAGTTACTCTCTTTAGAAACATGAGATTTAACCTTTGGTAATTTTTTTCTATTGAGATAACAGACTTCCTGCAAATCTTTGTCATCTGGTTCATAATGGTAACACACAGGTTATCCTGGCAAGTTGAGATTGGATTTTAAAGGCCTAGTAGCATCAGATATTGGCTTAAGCAATTATTGCTCTCTTGGCAGTTGTATCTGATCATCTACTAAAATAACTGATCACTTTCAGGTTTTGAAAAAATCATGATATATATATGACTTTTTCTGGCCTCTTCAAGGAGCCCTGTTGGTGCTGCACATCCAGATCTGAATACAAGGTGCACTTCTCGCTGATGGAGCTCTTCTCAGATGATGGAGGAAGAAAGTTGTGTGTGCATAGTAACCCATGTGTGTGCACATATCTATGAATACTACATATACTCTTATATTTGTTTCCTAGGGCTGCATTAACCACCAATGGGGTGACTTAAACCAAAGAAATTTATTGTTTCATTATTCTGGAGGCCAGAAGCTTGAAATAATCAGAGCATTATTGGAGCCCTTCTTCTAGGGAAGGAAGTGTTCTAGGCTTTCCTCCTAGATTCTCGTAGCTTTAGTTCTTTGGCTGATAGATACCTTACTTCAGTCTTCCACTTGAGATGGCATTCTGTTGTTGTGTCTTCGCGTCATCTTCCCTCTGTGTGTCCCTTCTCCTCTCTGTATCTAATCCCCTTTCCCATAAGGACACCAGTCCTCATAAAATGACCTTATTTTAAATTGAACACCTCTGTAATGATCTTATTTTTAAATAAGGTCACATTTTAAAATAATAGTATTTAGGACTTTAATATATCTTTTGTTGGAGGAGCCAATTCAATTTGTAATATCTAGCTATATTTATATTAAGCTCAACATGAATTCACACTGACATCTCCTAGTCTATTACTGTGTGGATAATGAAATCCTCCTCTTCCTGCTAGTCTGCCACTTTCCAATCCAATAAGAGAAACAACCCCCATGGTGTAAATGCATCAAAGCTGTTTGACCCACTCATCTACTGATGGACAAGAGCTTTTTCCAAATGAATACTCCACCATAAAAAGAAAAATATAATTACTCTTTGTGACAGGATGGATGGACCTGGAGAACATTATGCGAAGTTAAATAAGCAAGTCAGGGAAGGACAGGTACCATAGATTCCACTCATATGTGGAATCCATGAATAAACTGAACCAACAGGCAAAATATAGACAGGCAGAGATCAGGCTAACAGTTCTGGAGAGTGTTGATGGGTGGAAGGGTCAAACCAAAAAAGGAAAAAACAAAAAAGAGAACTTATGAACACGGACAACAGTGTGATGATTGCAGGGGGGAGTCGGTGGGTGGGGGTGGAAGAGGGTATGCTGTAGAAGGGATAAATGGTAATGGAAAAGCATATAAAATTTTTTAAAAATTAAAAAAAATTAATTCTTACCTCCCACCACCCATTTTCTTGATTCTTTAATTACAGTATAGAGATATGATGGTTTAGAATTGTTAACCCTTACTCCCATGAGAAATAACTTTATCAACTAAAATACAGTGCTTTTGTGCCATCTGTTTTTGGCTTTGTTTTACAGATTACACACTGCTCCAGAGTTACTTAGGTTAGCACCCCTACTCTACCCCTTTTAGTGAAGTTGTTTCATACACTTGCAATACTTTTGCACTCTTCTGTCACAGTTTGTGTTACATCTTGCGATCCCCCAACTACCTAAATTATTTTTCTAATTTGCATGCATTAAGTCTCACTTTTAACTGTTGTGAAGTCCGTGAATTTTGACAAAAGTGTAGTGTCATGTAGCCATCCTTATAGTATCATGCAGAATAGTTTCACTGCTTTACACATTCCGTCCCCTTGTGTTTATTTCCTAGGGTTGCTATAACCAGATTACACAGATTGGGTGCTTTATTTATTTTCAAAGATTTTGTTTTTTAATATTTTTAGAGTGGGGGGAAGGGAGGGAGGCAGAGAGGGAAAGACACATCAATGTATGGCTGCCTTTCACCTCCCTCCATCTATGGACTGAACTGGAGACCTGGCTTGCAACCTGGTTAAGTGTCCTGGCTGGGAATCAAACCAGCAACGTTTGCATTCGCAGGCTGAAGCCTATCCATTGAGCCACCAGCCAGGGCTGATTGGGTGCTATAGTTGACAGAAGTTTATTTTATCGTTTTTGGAAGCCAGTGGTCCATGATTTAGCAATTAGCAAGTTTGGTTCTTCCGAGTTCTCTTCTTTAGCTTGCAGATGGCTGCACCCTTGTGTCCTCATATAGCCTTTCTTTTGTGCCGGAGCATCTTTGGGGGCTCTTCCTCCTCTTATAAGGACAACAGTCACATTGGATTAGGGACCCCACTCTCACAGCTTTATTTTAACTTAACCATCTCTTTATAGGCCTTATCTTCAAATATAATTACATTCTGAGGTCATGGGAATTGAAACCTGAGGGTTCACAATTCAGTCCAAGCAGCTCCTTCAACTATTTAACACTTTTACCCCAACCCCCAAACCCTGCCAGTAACAAATTTACCATACCTTTGAGCTTTTCCAGAATGTCACATAAGAAAAATCTGTGTTGGAAGTTTTTCAGCTGCCATCTTTTATTTAGCAATATGAATTAAATTTTCATTAATTTAATTCAATTAACCAAATTAACCATTATCAAGTCAGTCAATCAATCAAGTAAACTGATTAATTAAATTAATGAATGCATCTATTTTTATGAATTTTAAGATTCATCCATGTCTTCACACAGCTTGATAGCTAACTATTTCTATTACTGAATAGTATTCATTTATGGCTGCACCATGGTTTGTTAATCCATTCACATCCTATTTTTGGCAATTATGAAAAAATCTGTAGAATTTGTATGCAGGTATGTTTGTGGACCTACAGTTTTAAATCATTTTTATAACATCTAGGAACATGATAGCTAGGCTCTATGTCAGTCAAAACTGTATTTCACTCTAAGAAACTGCCAGACTTGGTCTTACAAAGTGGCTGCACCATTTTATATTCCCACCAGCAATAAATGAGACTTTCTGTTGCTCCGCATTTTTATCAGCAATTGGTATAGGCAAGTTTCTGGATATCAAGCATGCTAACAGATGTGTAATGGTATTTCATTTTAATTTGCATTTTCTTAAAGACATATTATGTTGAGGAAATTAAAACAATAAGAGTTCCTATTTCTTCACCAGAGACTGTTCCTGTCAAATATGAAAATATTAACTATTCTAAAAGAGTGGAGTGGTTTCTAACTGCCAATGGCAAATATTGGTCTATCTCCTTTGGTGAGATATTTTCAGATCTTTAGCACATTTCTAAATTTGGGTTTCATTTCCTACTGCTGAGATGTAAGCATTCTTTGTATATGTTGGATAAAACTACTATTTTATTAAACATATGTTTAATAAACATTTTTCCAGATTTGATTTGTTAATCTTTTGTTTTGTGGATTACAATGGCAAATGCACATAAAAATGAGATCCTTGGGATTATTTCTGGTGAAGTAGAACAACATATAATTATAAGGTGAATGTTTTGGGGAAAAATAGAAACACAAATGGGTTGGGATAATTCTATTTGCTATTGGCAAGTAAAGTAGAAAAATACAGAAAATGAAAATGACATAATTAATAAAAATTAAATATTATTTTATATGTACAACTTTTTAACCCAAAAGAGACAGCAAACATAAATTTCTGTTTTCATAAAAATCTTTACTACCAAGAGTTAGGTTATTAATTCAGAACATCCCAAGTGGCAGAAATTATTCAGGATAGATATTTTCCTGACCAAAATACTATGAAATTTGAAATTTACAATTAAAATTTTGTTCATTAGATTTATTGTAGTGACATTGGTTAATAAAATTATATAGGTTTCAAGTGTGCACTCTATAGTACACCATCTCTATATTGCATCATGTGCACCCTACCCAAAGTCAAAGCTTCTTTTGTTACCCTATTTTGTCACCTGTTAATGCTTTATTGCCCCTTCCCCTTCCCTTTGGTAACCACCATACTATGAAAACTTAAAAGTAAACAAAACACCCAGATTTTGTTAGTTGATACAACAACCAATCTTGGCAACACAAAGGTCAAAAATCACTATTTAGATAGAGTGTTGTGTTTGCTTAAAGTGGTGAAAGAATCAAATTCATAGTTAAATGTTTTTATTATAAACACTGATTTAAAGTAAAAATTCATTTGTAACTGAATTAAACAATCATATTTTTATAAGGATATTTGCACATAGTTTCTTCAAATAGGTTTTTAGACATGAAATTATGAAGCTAACTGACATGCAACTTTATGTGCATTTAATTTGTACTACAACCTTATTTTTCAGAAATGTTGAAAAAGTAAAAACAGTCATTATTGTCCCTGTTAGACTATAATAAAAATTAACTGAATAGACATCAAACAGATGTGTATAACCTCAAGTGTTACACATGTTTTCTAATAACTAACATTGACTCTGTTGAGCTTGTGTTATGCTCAAACATGGTTTCATTGTGGTAAACTTGGTCAAATAATTCTGAAGTCAGAGTCAGTCTTTATTATCAAGCATATTGAGATAACTCACATAGTCCTTTGGAACTCACATAGTCCTGTGGCCTCCAGCTGCTCGTGTCCTCTCCTGACTGGTCTGTGGTGCTGTTCCCTACAGTTGATATGGATATGTGGCCCATGTCGGGACTCAGCTGGGCACCTGCCTTACTATTTGCCATGGAGGATTCTAGAGAAGCAGTCCGTGGAACGCGACCCCAAAAGTCCCAATGATACACCCTTTATTTTCTGCCAAGTTGGCCTTGAAGGTGGACAGCCCGCCCCTTCCTTGTTCTGCCCTTTCCTTCCAGACTGGTTCAGGCCTCATTTTCATAAGAAAACACATGCATCTTTGCACATTTGTGGGATTCTTTCACTCTTCCCTTCCTCTCTCTTAATTGTTTCTCTATAGGAACATTTTGTTCTAGATGTGTGTGAGTATGTGTGCACACATGCATGTGTGTGTGTTACATACATACTGGCACTTGTTCATTTTTGTTTATTTTTGTTTTGCACAAATTGGCTGAGCACAGTCCCATGAGAACTTCAGATGTGAAACACTCATCAGCTCACGTCCCAAACTGAAAGTGAAATGATCAGGGAGGGATCAGGGTGGAGGCCCAAGTCACATTCTCTATACACAGCTATCAATTGCAATCCCCTCCACCAATATTTGACTCTTTTCCTTCAGTTTTATTTATATTCTCACTTCTAGTAGCTAAGAGAAGACAAAACCAGCTTTTTGTTGTCCTTCATTATTTTAGTCTTACGTCTTGCAATATGTTATAGAGTTTAGCCATTTGTAATTTGGGAATTATCCTCCACAAAGATGGGGATGTTTCCAGGGAAAGGCAAAATGACATAGAGCTAGTAGTTGACATCTTTAGATACAGTGATGGAATAACTCCATCTGTTGTTTCATTAGAGCTGATAATTGACAGTGTGGTATCGACAAAAATTATTGATGTGCAGAAAAATGGAATGGAATATGCATTGATATAATGCTGAATTGAATATATGCTAATGGAAATATTACAAATAAATGCAGAATAGATATCTTTATTGTATAAGGAATATGGGGAAAAGTTATTTCCAGATAGATTGAAGAATTAAATGGGAGTAAAGTATGAAGGAAAAGAACTGTGAATATAAATACTTTCAAATTAATATTTTTAGCTATGAAAGTGAAACATCTTTATTTTGGAGGCTTAGATAAATGAATCTCGGAAAATTTATCACAAGAAGATGACTTTTGCAATTACTCTTAGAAAGAACAGTAAAAAGAAAAATATTGGAGGAAATGACACTATGAAGTTACAGCTTTGCAAGGGTTATTATTACCTTATTAAGCAATAAACAAAAAGACAAAAAAGAGACTTTATAACAATTTAAAATTAAGTTTCTAGGTGACTCTAATATCACTTGAAATATAAGGGATGTTAGAGATCAGAGAGGGCTGAGAAGAGTTTAAGAAAAATATATAGCTATTAATAAATTTAAAAAATGGATAGTTAACTATAAATAAAAGTTTGGGCTTTAGACATGATTATACAGAAACAAAAATAGTATGTTTGCTTTTTAAATATATACAGGATGCCATCTATTTTTAAATGAACTGTTTCTTTCAGTTATCACTCTGAAAGAAAAGATGTTGCCAACTATGTAGAAAGGCTGCCAATCAAGACACAGTGCTTTCCTATCAGTTAGAATTATAAGTCACATTAAAAAAGGACTTTAAGAAATTATCATTTTCTCTAAAAAAAAAAAAAAAAAACAAGACCAATTAACACATTTTGTAAAATTTCCTCACACTGAATTTATCTCTTCTAAATGACTTTTTAACTTGGCATCATTGATATTTGTGTTTTTCTGTACAAAATAATCTGTGTTATAAAGAATGGTAAGGCAACATATTTCAAAAACTTACCAAAGTGAAATTACTATGCACTGCACATTGAGCAGTAGGCCTACTTTAGACCTTGCTGGTTCATGTTGACAAGTATATCCAATTTACTAACTCCCTCAACCTTTTTCCCCACATCGTTTAGTTCCTAAGGGTTAAAAAAGAGTCTATTCTCCACTATTTTCTCTAGAACTTTTTTCCAAATCACTGACACCCATTCTGCTGGTTATGACGCTGACACTTTTGATATTCCTGAGTGCGATGTCAACTATGTCACAACTGCCTGGCCTACAGTGATTGTAAAACATATGTAGACTACAATCTGAGGAAGACCAAAGTTTTGCCACCCCAAATATGTTTTTTGAGATACTGATTTTGTGCTGGTTATTAAGAAACAAGACTCAGAAAGAAACTTTGACTCTTCTTCAACTGCCCAATGGAATTCAGATAGAAAAACCTGCTTAAATGAAGTATTACCTTTGCATCATAACCTAAGCTAAATGTGGCAGAAAGGGAGAAATTTAGTAACACTTGTTTGTTGGATTTCCCTTGGTGTCCCATTGCCTCTGGGTGGCCCAGCAAGAACTTGAAAGCACAGACTGTTGCCCCCGTCTCTTTAGCTCCAGAGTGGCATAGCAGCCTCAATGCATCCTCCTGTTATGTTTTTAAGGTACAAATGTGTGTAATCAATTTTGGATATTTTCTCCTTTAATCTGTCTCATGTTAATTTGATTATTAGCTGAGCCAGATAATTTAGAAAGGTGGGAGGAAACCATCCTGATTTTCAAGACATTTTGTGTAAAATACTTGCATTTTAGAAACCATGAAATACAATTGTTTACCAACTAATAATATTTACTTTCTTAATGTAAAGTAGGAAAGTAGAAATTAAAAAAAGATGAAGAAAATATGCTAATATAGATCATAAGCATTACACAGAAGAAATTCCCATTGTAAGAGTAATTTCATTAAATGTATGTTTACCAGAAAAATCTAAAGACAGAAAACCACAAATTGGATTTAAGGTAAGATTTTACAGTATGTTGTTTTAGTCAAGATCCCTTCAAGAAAAAAAAAAAAAATATATATATATATATGTATTCAGAGGGGATTTAATACAGAGAATTAGTTATATTGATATATATGTCAGATGAATAGCAGAAGCAAGTAATAATAATAATAATAATAATAAAGAGATATCCAAAGACCAGAAGTTTCCTGACACACTTGCACTGTTGCATTGGAGCCTAACAGTCTTCACCTACCAACAAACTGCTATAGGCTGGAAGCAGGATGAGACATATCCCTTCTTCCACTTTACAAATTCCAATCAGGACTCTTATTAGCGGAACTTGATGGGAACACAGTTGGCAAGAGTTCCTGGGAAATTTTATTTGCAGTCTTTAAGTTCCACTCAACACATAGCAGAGTACAGAAGAGGTATCAAATAACTGACATACAAAGAATGGACAGGTTATCTACAAGACCTGTGTTAAAGATGAAAAGATATGGAAGTGTTATTAATTTGATAAACAAATATTTACAAAAATCTTCTAAGTGTCAGCTCCTTTTCCAAGTACAGTGATACAGCAGGGAGCAAACCAGACAAAATAGATATATCAAAATTATGGCTTAAATTGAGAAATCTCACAGACAAAAGCTCTTAATAGAGATTTGGCCAACAAAATAAGGAAATATTAGTTCTGTGTAAAAATGTATACCCAATAAGAAACATAGATTCTCTTAATTCATTCATAGAACACTCTAAATACAAGGCTGTAACAAACAATGGGTTTTTCATACTACCTGGGGGATTAAATTTTGTGTCTCTTGGAATTCAGGAAAGTATTTTAAAGATGAGAGATTGATGAGAATAGACTTGTGATGGTAGAGCTAACATTACCTAATGATTAATAGTGGTTGAGGACAAGGAGGTGAATGTGTGTTTCCTCTAATCTCCCTGATTCCAAGAGGAAGCCTGAGTGAGGAGAGCGCCCCGGTGATGGGAGTGTGTGTGAGGTGCACACCAGAGGTAAAAAGCCATAACTTGATAGACAGGCAGAATGGCAGAATATTAGAAAACTGTAGGTGATGGTGCCTCAAAAATGGATCTTTGAAAATGCGTGCTGAGTAACCCTCTAAATAAGTTCTCCACAAAATCACAACATCAATTATTAACCACTCTCAAAGACCATCAAGAACAGACTACAATGGTACTCATTAAGGGAGGTTTTTTTTTTCCCATGATCTTTCTCCTTCTATTTTCTTCTCTTCAGAATCAGAGTCAGCAAAGTGATTTCAAGAAAACAAAGTAGAATGTACAAGACCCTTGCTATAAAGTATAATACAAAATAAAAGTAGCACGTCTCCATGAAAGTAAACATAAGCAGAATTAACATAGAAAGAACTCAGTGACTACATCTATAAAATTTTAATTATTTTATACTTGCAAATGTGATTTAAAACATCACTTTGACTATTAAAAGTACAAAGAAATAAAATAAATATCAATAATATTGCATTTACATTTTTTTAAGTGAAGTAATTGCTTTGACCTTTCTGGAATGAAATTATCTATTCATCTATCTGTTGTCTTTTCTCTAACATATATAGCGCATATATTTTAATTTAAATTTACTAGAGAAGTAGTTACATTTTTAAACTAAAATACAATTCACAAAAATGGATAAGCTTAACAACATTAAAATTAAGACAAGTGGTAGATTATAGAAGTTATTTGCAATTTAGATCACAAATGATAACCATCAAAAATAAATAACTTATATAAAGTAAGAAAGATCAATCTAACTAAAGTAGGCAAAGGCTTTCAATGGCTAATAAACATGTAAAATATTTCTAGATTTATTAACAATAAACAAAATAAATATTACAATGAAATATCTTTCCATTGCTTCAGTTTAGTAAAAACTGTATAAATTGCAGGTACTGATAAGGAGGAAGGAAAATGGGAAATCTCTCTCATTCACTTATGACCAGAGTAAATGGGACCAAACCTTTAAGGCTACTTTGGTAGTATCTGCCATAAGATAATATCAAAACTTCAATTTTCAGGTATACTGTATCATGAGAAAAAGCCTAAGATTAGGACTTTAATTTTAAAAACCTGCTCTCTTAAAGAATTTCACTGTAGGAAGGAGAATGATCAGGATCTTGGGCTAAAGGATAATGCCTATTTTTCTTACACATCAAAATTAGAGACTTTTTAAAAAAGAGTCTGAATAAATTAAAGGTCTGTATGTACTTCCTTATTCTCTACGTACTCAAACATAGATTCAAGAATTTCTTGATCCACAGGGTTGGGAACATGTATACTCATTAAGAAACAAACTTTCAAAGAGAAAACTTATCACATATTTGAAAAGAGGTCAACCATCTATACTTTTAAATAAGCAACTCAATATTTATTCAGGACAAATATTACAAGACTGATATTGCAGATCTGTAAAGGGGTTAGGGGTGGTTGTTTAAGATGATAAAACATTAATGTTAACTGAATATTTAACTAACTGACACAAACTTTTTTGATTGTTGGGACTGATTTTGTTATGACATCATTGAAGTATTTATTATATGCAGAAAGTCAAGAGCAATAGTCTTCTGTGCAGCATTATTTGTAATAGCAATAGGAAAAAAATGTCAACAACCCCAGATATCCATGAGTAGGTAAATAGAGAAATAAATTTTGGCAGATTTATTCTGCATTCAGCATGCAGAATGAAACAGATCTAGAAAATAAAATCTCAAAAGCCAAAGCTTGAGTGCTGAGTAGAAGTTTTTTCTTTTTTATTGCAAGGAAGAGCCCAATCCAACACAGCATATAAACTTTGATTAATGGGTTCAAGAGAGGAAAAACGTGGTCGGGCTTTTAAAGTCGAACAATCTAAATCATTTCTGTCATACGTTAGGAAAGCAACGTCCCAGAGTGCAGATGACGAGCTGCAGTATCTGCAAGGGCTGGGGAAGGCTTCAACAGCACATCTCTCTTCGACCTTGGCTTGGGAATCTGGCTGTCTGGCTATCTGTGTTGTGTAATTGAGTTTCCTGGTTTGGAGATATGACACTCAATTATCTCTTAATAAAGTCAAGGCTGCTTCTCTGTCAGCAAGCTAGACAGCCAGGTCAGGCTAAGAATCAGCATAGGCCAATCTCCTAAGAACAATATTTAATGCAAAAAAGCACATTGCAGAACCATTAAGCAGTGGGAGTCATTCATGTAAATTAAACAACATGTAAAAATGTAGCATATTGTGTTATTTTGAGCATATTTAAGAAAACTATTCTTGGGAGGATTATTACCTACTTATAGATTGTGCTTGCTTAATCCTCCTAAGCACTGAAATCAGAAAAGAAAAATCTAAGCATATCTGGCTCACTGGATTTATTTACCATTCCTTCATAACAAAAAACAAATGAGGAGCTGCTTCTATGTTAGAGCAGTTAAGAGCTAGAACCACCAGGCATAAGCTATTTGGGTGATTTGTGGAGTCAGGGTTGGAAATTTTAGTCTAGTACAATATGGTGCTTATGTGCCCTACCCAGAGCTCATGAATTGCCAATGCAGGGGTGGAGGCCCATCCTCCTTCCAGCATTTTCACATTTTGCTTTCACTGCTGAAAAAATACAGACCCAAAGCTCAGTTCGAGCCAGACAGCCTTCTCTGGAGGAGTCATTGCCTTTCAGGGGTTTCTGGGGAGAACTCTATGCATCAATATTTCTTTTTCACCTGGTGGCAGTAATTCAAGGACCAGGGGAACCATTCAAATACTTATAGGAGCTACCAGCTCTGCTAAAGCCTAGGCTCTCATTAGACTTAAAGGCAGGGACCTTGTCCTCAAAGGTAGGCACTTTCGAAAAATAAACATCATACACTTTCACATATAGTTAATGCAAAAACAAATCTTCATAGTTCTACTAAAGGTGTAGGTGTTGATGCGATGAGGATCTGTTTCTGTATCCAAAAAAATAAGGTTGAAATTCTTCCCTGTCAACATTTTTCCACTCCAGGAAAAATGACCTCAGGGAATGACCAACCTCCGCATTACACGCCTGTCTCTAATTAGTCTTTCCCAACTAGCGAGCCCCTGGAACAAGGTCCCCAGGTTGGCTGCTGCTGCTGCAGGAGCCTCACTGGGCGGGGAGGTCCCACGGAGGTAGTTTTCCCTGCTCTAACCCCAAGGCTGCAAACCGGGTGGAGCAATTCAACTGCAGATGTTCCCCTTTGCTCCCAGGGATGAATTTTCTCTTTGCCATATCATAATGTGAGATGTATTTTTCCTATGTTGTTTATTTTGTTTTTAGGTTCAGTCTGGGCTACCAAAGGGTTTTATGTTTACAGCCAGACCTACATGTCCTGAGGCAAGTTCCTCAATGGACCAGTTCAGCTGACAGGGCCTGCCTTTTTCATTTCAATCTCCCACCTCCCTGACTTCTGACAATCCAACCCATTTCCTCCTTTCAACTGTGTTAGCAGTGTTTGTAGAAGAGGATTCAACACACTTGCAAAGTGTTTGCCAGCAGGTTTTTAAAATTTGGCATTTTAAAATTTGCTTTTGAGCCCAAGTTTTACTGGAATGCAATACTCTTTCATCATTGCTATGTTCTTTATCAGTTAAGTAAAGCAGGAATTGTACAGAATGTTTAGTGGTGATATAATTATTTACTGTCAGTAGCCAAACACCTGCTGCAAGCTACAGATTCCCCCTAAAGTAGATTAATTTACCTATAGATGTGCTAAGGCACAGATACATTCAATAAATATCAGATCTTTGATTGGTCAATTGGACTATATCTTTACACACACACATTTGTTCAAAAAGTTTTCACATAAACTTGGGCAACCAATTAGGTCATTTCAGGCAAAACTACCAAACTGATATGACTGCATATTTTGACTAGATTGTCAAATTCATGCTATTAAGACAATAAGCTTGTTTATTCTATAATTGTTGTCCCCACTATTTAAATAGCTTCACACAGCCTGAGTCATGTGGCCACAAGTTCTTGCAGCCAGCTAGCTATTCAGCCTCCTCCAAGCTGAGCAATGGAACACCAATCATTATATTTAATTCTCAGTCTTGTCATTTCACATCTCCTACTTCATTCATATTGTTCCCCTCCTAGTGCCATTATTTCTGTATCTGTTTTATAGGGCTTAACATTTTTTGTCCTCTGATTCACACCCCCACCAATTTCTTGCAGAGGATTTGGAACTTTACGCTTCATTTGGCCCTTTGAATTTTTTCACAAACTAAATTCTTTTGTTACTGTGGACAGATTTGCGTATGTCTGATACCTAGCTTCATCTTGATTCCTCCACTTAGCATTTCCTCTTATCCTTCATTCAGTAATTTCACTTACTTAATTCAGGGGCAATATGAGGAGGACTCCCCCCGCCCAACCAAACAAAATTAATTTATAAAAATGTATATTTATTCTTACTTGTTTAAACTTCAGTCACCTTTCAAGTACTCTCCATTTGATGCACCTCACCTATTGAGATGTTTATTCCACTGCTCAAAACAACTTTTGAACTCATTGATTCTGATGCCTTTTGGTGCTTCTGCCATTTTTTGTTTCACCTTTCCCACATAGCAAAACATTTCCCTTTGAGGACTTTCTTCATCAAGGGAAAAAAAAACCCAAAAAAGTCTCAAGGGAAACAAACCAAATCTTCTCCCAGAAAAGATTTAGTGAATTGGGAATATGGGGCTAGAGGGTCCTGTTGTTTTTTGGTCAAAAACTGCTGAATACTCAGTGCAGTATGGGCAGGTGTGGGCAGGTGTGCTCATAAATCACTCATCATGAAATGGGCCAATGTGTTGAAAGAACCTTCAAAAACATTTCACAGAAGCCATACACAGCCACTCCCAACAATGCCAGTTGATACACTGATGCAGATGGGTTCCTAGAACACTCACCTAGCACGGGGAGCCTGTACTACATGGGGTCTGGGCCCTCCAGAAGATAATTCCTGTTATTTGAGTCCCCCCTGTATTTACTGACTCCTTCCTTGTGTCCAACATGATGTTGGACACATATTAAAAATGAAAAAGACAAATCTCATCCTTGAGTTCATACTCAAATAGGGGAGATAGAAGGAACACACACACCTGATTTCAACGCAGAGCAGTAATAATCATCTGCGCAGAAGTCAAGAGGACAGGCAGAGGGGCAATGTGATGTAGCAGTCACTATTCCTATACTGACTCCACCACTCATAAATTATGTAACTTGAGATAAATTTCTTTTAGGTTTTTTTTTTTTTTTTTCCCCATCTGTTTCTTTACATTTTAAGCTCAGATGCTGGATGAGCCCAATCTTGTCTAAATTGACAAAACCTGTAAGACTTCCTTCCTAGGATTGTTATGAAGGGGGAAATGATGCACATAGAACAACATTTAGGCTAATTCCTGGCAACCAGGGCGTAGTCAATGCATGTTGTTATTAAGATTATGATTGTTATTTCTACATACCCCAACCTTGGTAGGTAGAGAGGAGAGGAGATTTAGCACAAGTGGCAGACTGCTTTCTGGGTGATTGGGAATGAGGTTTGAGCTGTGAGACCTGGTTTGGCTTCTGGATCTGCCATGAGAAAGCCGTGGTTCCTCGACCTTTCTGAAACGCGATGTCGTTTTGTACACAACACAACTTGATTTTAATAGCTCATTGTTTTTATTTTCCTCTAAACTTGGGTTATGTATAAATCCTTAAAAATATGGGCTTACAGACCTCAGTATTTAAAATGAATTTTATTATGTTTCTAATGTTATTTAAATAAATATACCTACAAGCAGAAAATGATATACTTTTTTAATATTTAAAATCTATCAGTTAAAGCCAAAATAAATATCTCTTGGTTTTGAGTTGAATTGATTTGAGTTGCCTTGATTTGTTTTGGTTTGATTATACAGAGTACAAATAGATAATGCTTTTATTGTGGCTTTCACTATTGCCTGAAGCAGACTCTATGAGATTTTCTTCCTTAGGCCTTGATGGCATAATGGAAACAATTTTTCAGTCACTTTCTGTTACTAGAATGATACCATTTTTAGGCACTAGAAAGTTCAA
This sequence comes from Noctilio leporinus, assembly GCA_004026585.1. Lineage (NCBI taxonomy): Eukaryota > Metazoa > Chordata > Mammalia > Chiroptera > Noctilionidae > Noctilio > Noctilio leporinus. The sequence goes on along the minus strand of PVIW01007144.1, from coordinate 7,134 downwards.
TACAATTTTAATCAGATGGCCACAATACCATCATAGTAATGGGACAAGCTGTGATTGTGTACCCCATGATTGGGTGTATTATGAAGATGAGAGTATCACTTTTGTGATGTTCCCTCTATATAACATATAACCTAAATCTTATCATGAGAAATCATGAGACAAGCCCAAATGGTAGGCATTTTATAGAATATATCATTTATAATTTTCAAAAGTGCCAAGGCCAGGAAAGTCAAGGAGAACTTCTCCCAGAACGCAGGAAAGGGTTTGGGACTGGGTAGAGGCAGGCAAAGGGGTGGGGTGGGGGTATCTCTAATAGTGTCAATATTAAAAATAAAGAAAAAAGAGACACAACAGATAAATGCAATGTGTGTTTCTGGAAAGGATCTATTTGCAAAAAAGCAATATTGGGACAACTGTAAAATTTAAGTGGGGTCTGAAGATTCGATGCTAACCATGTGTCTATCATTATTAATTTTTTAATTTTGATTTCTGCATTATAGTTATGGGGGACCCCAAAACCCCAAAATTATCTTCTGGAAGCTGGATCCTGTATAGTACAGGTTTCCCCCACTAGGTGAATGTTGTAGGAACCCATCTGTATCAGTGTACCAGCTGGTGTTGTGGGAGGCTGTGTTCAGCTTCAGTGCATTTTGCTGAAGACTCTTTCAATGTGCTTGTCCATTTCATGGTGGATGATTTACAAGTATACATGCCAACATCTTGCTGAGTATTTAGCAGTTTTTGATAAAAAAACAAAAAAACAAAAAGAAACATTAAGACCCTCTAGCCCCACTTTCCCTATTCAACTGATCTCACACCAAAGGACTTTTTTGTCTTGTTTTGTTTGTTTCCTTAGATGAAAAAAGTCCTCAAAGACAAATGTTTTGCCCTGTGGAAGAGGTGAAACAAAAAACAACAGAAGCACTAAAAGCCATCCAAAAGCCTTGGCTGGTGGCTCAGTGGATTGGTGCTGGCCTGACAACCCAAAGGTTGCTGGTTTGATTCCCAGTCAGGGCACATAACCAGGTTGTAAGCCAGGTCTCTAGCCAGGTCCCTAGCTGGAGGCAGGTGAAAGGCAATCATACATTGGTGTTTCTCTTTCTTTCTTCCTCCCTCCCTGATCTTCTCTATAAAAATAATGAATAAAATCTTTAAGAAAATTTAAAAAAAAAGACACCGGAATTGATGAATTTGAAAACATTTTAAGTGGGAAAAAAGTCTCAATAGGTGTATTACATCAAATGGAGTGGTTGGAAGAGGACTGAAGTTTAAACACAAGAATAAATATACATATTTTTAATAAATAAATTTTATTTTTAGCTCACCCCCCATCGAAAATAAAAATTTTTATTGTTTAGAGCAATCTCAAGCTAAAGTAGTTGAGGATGACAAGTCATTACATCAGCAGCTTTCTTTCAAATGATTCAGGAAAAATTATTTGTACTGGTAATTTTGTTGTAATTTTTTAAAAAAGATTTTATTTATTATTTTTAGAGAGAGGGGAAGGAAGAGAGACGGAGAAGGAGCGAGACATCAATGTATGGTTGCCTTTCACCTGCTTCCAGCTACAGACCTGGCTTACAACCTGGCTTACAACCTGGTTATGTGTCCTGGCTGGGAATCAAACCAGCGGCCTTTGGGTTTGCAGGCCGGTGCCTTATCCACTGTGCCACCAGCCAGGGCTGTAGTTTTTAAATTATTTAAAATTACTTAAAAATGTTCTTCAATGGGCCTGGAAGGAAATATAGATATGTATGTGTCTAATTTAAAGCTAATTAAAAACTTCATTTTCTTATTTAATTCAATATTAATTAAATACATTGATGTTAATTAAAGTAATGGATACTTTTATTTAATACAGATTGATTAAATATTAATTGATGCTAATTAGACTAATGTTTTTTGCCTCATTGTCCAGTTTAATCCGCAACTGCGAAACTGCAGACCTCTAGAGGTTGGAGTGTGCTCCGTTTTGTCTTTCCCTGCTTCCCAGCCTGCCTAGGATTTGGAAGTGGTGTGTAGAAAGAAAAGACATAGTTCTATTGGACTGCTATACACTGTCTCATTCCTTGACCTGACAATGCATGCTCCAAAGAACCCCTAGCTCCTACCTTCACAAGCAACACTCCTCGTGTGTTTTAACAAGGTTCTTTCTGTATCATCCTCACCCTAGTAACTTCTGGGTGTGCATTTGGTTCCTGGGAGAATTCGCCACTGCATTACGTCAAGCTCTGAATTTTTAGGCTTTTCTGTTTTGCTGTTTATCCCTATTTATTCCTCAAGGGCACGCCAACCAGTCTCTAACCTTGGGATTCATCCTAACTGGTGCTAAGACCCTGTCTCCCTCCTGAACTTGAAAGAAGTCTCCAGTGCCTTGCTCTAAGCTTCAGCAGGGTATGGCTTTTTTGCAGCTCATCAAAATCTAACAGGAAAGAAGGGGCCAGTCTTGCACCTTGGATAGAGTGCCCCAAATATCCCAGTGGGACACTCCTATTCCCCTTCCTTGAGCTAGGAGAGTGGAACAGACTGAAGAACAAACACCAGGCCTTTCTCTGCTCCTACACATTTCCTTCAATTTTCTTTCTCCTCTTCTCAACACATTCTCAGACATGTGATGAGATTCCTTAAAGGTTTGGGCTTATTTTTTTTTTTTGGTCACCTCTTAGCAAGTCAACCTCAGATTAATTTAAATAATTTTATGTTATGATAAATGATATATTTTTGCTGAAACCAAGTTGTTATGAGCAATGTAAGGATGATATTTATGATAAACAGAAATTCTTTGATTTTATCTTATTTATATTGTGTAGTAACTCATTTCTCCCATTTCTTTTCTCTATTCAAACTGTTAGGCACCTTGATGCATTGGCTATTACACACACTGACATTGCTCACTTATTGGCTTAAAATTATAGCTTTTGACACTTAGATGATTGTAAGCACATTGTAAAATAATGTTTTCCAACTGCATGACACTATAAGGTACTTATGCAGGTGGATAAGAATATCCTTTTTAAAAAATGACCATTGAATTGTGTACCTGCAATATGCAAATGAACCCTAATTTACAAAGCATTGATATGGAGCAAATAGTGTTTTGTTCTCTTCCAAATATAGAACCACCATGATTCTAACAGCATAAAACATTCCCTTGCAATCAGTCTTTTATATGGTTGAGGATACTCTGGTGCTGTCAAAATCAAATCTGACCTTAAAAATCATCTGATCTATTTTCTTTTTATAGAAAGTCACCCTTTCTCAGCATTTTTTTCCTGTTAAAAAATATAGAAACTTGCCTGCAGACATAGAAGACACATGTTTTTTTTTTTTTTAAATGTCTGTGAGGCATTTAAATAAGAGATATGCAATATGAACCCCATAATCATCTTAGAAACACAATGCCCATTTTTAAAATTTCCTGAAATTTTCTTCTATATTGTGACAGCCATTAGGGTTCTGGCTCTTTGAGTATATATATATATATATATATATATATATTTTTTTTTTTTTTTTAAAGATTTTATTATTATTTCCAGAGAGAGAGAGGAAAGGAGAGAGGCAGAGAGGGAGAGAGACATCAATGTATGGTTGCCTTTCACCTGCCTCCAGCTACAGACCTGGCTGGAGACCTGGCTTGCAACCTGGTTAGGTGCCCTGGCTGGGGAACCGAACCAGCAACCTTTGGGTTTGCAGGCCAGCACCTTATCCACTGTGCTATCAGCTGGGGCTGAGTATATTTTTGTAAGTCCCAGGTTTGGACAAGCATGTGGAAAAAAGGGGGAAAAGGGTGAAAACCACCTCCACGTGCCCTGATCATAGGTACTTTCTCAAATGTCACCCCCAAGTACTTTAGTACCAGCTGAAGACTTCACTGAACACACTAAAGTTCCAAGGACCGTGTTTTTCATTTTATTATACCATTTTATTTTATTTTATTTTATTTTTGATTCTAGAGAGGGGAAGGAAGGGAGAAAGGAAGGAAGAGAAACATCTATAGGCTGCCTTCTATGTGTGTCCTAACCTGGGACTGAACCCCTATTTCAGACTTGGGCCCCGGCCGTGAACCAAACTGCTGATGTCTTGGTTTGTAGGATGATGCCCAACAAACTGAGCCACACCAGCCGGGACTCACTGCACCATATTGTTCGTAGTTTCACAGGTTGCTGTATATGTAGAAGTCTCTCTCAGCAGACTCATGATGTTCATTCACATAAATGTTGAATATGGATCAGCTAGTTGCTGAGATTTTCTGTGAACTCTGGTTCAAATATTTTATAATAAATAAATAAATGCAGATCACTGTGTGGTTTTAACTAAATTGTACTATTTTTCTGAGCCCCACCTGGAAGAACTTTGTCCAGAATATAGCATTCTAAAGACGTACTCAAAACAATAGGAAATTACAGTTTTCCCTCCCAGCAACATAACTCAGGGTGTAGTGGCATCTGATTTTAATCCCTTGGGCTCCACTCCAAGATGCTCCTCCTTTTATTTGCAGCTTGTGTTCCTGGTTTTGACAGTCAAGGATTTGTAAACATGCTGTGCAGAGCACAATAGCATTGTGTCCCTCTTATTCTCAAGGGTGCAAATAGAGAGAAAAATGATTGTTTTCCAATAGGTTGATCTCAAGGATTTGCAAATATTCTAATAATAATGGCACTGGAAATGCTTCTAGAAAGTGCCTTTTATTTTTGCTATAGCGTATTTCCTGTTTTTCCTAACTGAAAATTTATTAATGTGTTTTTATCTGAAATAGAGGCATAGACTTTATTTGTATTTTTATCTGCATATTTCTTTTTAAAAATTAAAGTGGATTTGTACTATTTTCTTGTTTATTTTAATCTTTATTGCATGTTTTCCTATTATCATGTAGTCCCTTTATACCCCCACCCTCCAGCAATTATCACACAGTTGTCCATGTCCATGAGCCCTTTTTCCTTTGTGCTCAATCCCTCCACCCCCTAACCTCCATCCAAGCCCTGACTAGCTGTCATCTGCTCTTCATCTATGAGTCTGTCTCTGTTTTGCTTGTTAGTTCAGTTTGTTCATTAGATTCCACATGTGAGTGAAATCATAAAATATCTGCCTTTCTCTGACTGGCTTATTTCACTTAACATAATTTTTTCCAGGTTCATTCATACTGTTGCAAAGGGTAGTTTACTTCTTTTTCTTCTTCTTCTTTTATGGATGAGTCATATTCCACTGTATAAATGTCCCATAGTTTTTTTATCCACTTATCTATTGATGGACACCTGAATAGCCACTTCTCCAAAGGGAACATGCAGATGGCCAGTACACATACAAAAAATGCTCAATGTCACTAGTCATCAGAGAGGTGCAAACTAAAACCACAATAGATACCACTTCACACCTGTCAAAATGGCCATCATCAGTAAATGAACAACAAGTGCTACAAGGATGTGGAGAAAGGGGAGCCCTTTTGTACTGTTGGTGGGAATGCAGACTGGTGCAGCCACTGTGGAAAGCAGTATGCAGATACCTCAAAAAATTATAAATGGATCTGTTTTCGACCCAGCAATCCCCCCTCTGTGAATATATCTGAAGAACCTAAAGCACTAATTTGAAAAACATAAGCACCCTCATATTCATTGCAGCATTATTTCCAATTGCCAAGGTATGCAAGCAGCATTTGTACTATTTTCAATGAGAAATTGTTTTATAAGTTGTTTATTAAGATTACCATTTGAAAGTTCTCTTTTGTTTTTTTTTAAAGTTCTCTTTTAGTTACAAATGTGCGCAATAAATTGGCAATAATGCTGCCTCTCCTTATTTCATGTGCTTCTTATTAATTTTGAAAAACTATGTTTCTAAGGTTATGATTTAACATCATTGTTTCAAATATAAAGTATTAAATTCTGAGAGCAACCATTACGTTAAAGGAATACAATATTAGAGTAATCATAATTTCCGGGCTGCATGCAGGGGAAACTGCTAAGGAAATTGTGGACTTTAATAATATCCCTTTATGTATAGTTTACAACACGAAGAAGGTGTATGATGCTGATGTCGCCACACCAACAAGGAAAACGCATAAGGTACGCAAAGATGTTGTACATAAAATCCAGGAGATCATCAATGAAGGTACAGCATGTTTACCTTGATGTTTTGAGAGAAGCAGTTGTACCATGGATGAAGCAAGTTGCAAATGGACGTCATTTTATCTTCCCATAACATGGTGTGCCAGCACATAATGCCAAAAAAGTGCAAGAATTTCTCAGTTTCCATGTTCCTGAATTCTGGTCAAAAGAAATCTGACCACCTAGTTCACCAGATATAAATCCTTTAGACTATTATGTATGCAGCATTTGTGAGAGAGAAGTTAATAAACAACCTTATTCCAATCAAGAGGCTGTTAAAGCTAAGATTGAAAACATTATGATGTCCATGGATAAAGAAAAGTTAATTAAAGCCTGCTCAAGGTTCTGACTCAATTCAAGTTGAATTGAGTCTATTATTGCAGCAAATGGAGACTTTTCTAACAATTAAACAAAATAATGACTGTTTATGTATTTACATATAAGAATAAATTTATTTCAAAATAAAACATTTTTGTGGTATGCTGTTTATTTTACTAAAATTTTGCCACTTTATCACACGTACCCTCTGTATTTGAACTAGGAAATAACCAAGAAATGGTTAGCTACAGCTGGCAATAAAAAATTACTTAATAGCTGAGCCAATAAAACTCATTTGTTTCCAAAATAACATTCATGCTAGTTATACAAAAGTTGGGCATTCTTTCATATGCCTGTGGGCCCTTGGAGGAGTGGCTGTTCAGGTCCTTTGTCCATTTTTTTTTTTTTTTTTTTTAAATTTTATTGTTGTTGTATTACATCCATCCCCTTTTTGCTCCCCTCTGTCCCCCTCCCCACCCACCCATTCCCCCCAAAGTCAATCCCACCTATTGTCCATGCCCATGGTTCCTTTATACTAGGTTCTTGTCTAAGCTGCTCCCCTTTCTTGCCTCTGCCTCCCCCCTCCCCCCAACCCCTTTCCCCCTGACCACTGAAGGCCTATTCACTGTATTCATATATTTGGTTCTGTTTTGCTTGTTGTTAGTTTTGCTCATTATTGTCCTGTAATGGGTGAGATCATATGATATTTGTCCTTCAC
>PVIW01007143.1:0-76725 GCA_004026585.1 Noctilio leporinus | reverse complement strand
AGAGAAAGCCAGACCCAATACTTCTGCTTCATTGTTTCTGGTTAGATTATGACCTTGGAAATAATAATGTGAAGCATTTAACAGTGTCTTTTACCAAAATGTTTGTGTTTTCACATCAGTGGTTTTCCTAATATACTTCCAGGAGGCTTAGATAAATAGGTACTCCATGATAGCAAAAATACCACCATAAGAAGACATGAATTACAGAGCTAGGGCTGTGTTCTTTAATGATCATTTTTGTTTTCTAGTGGTACTTTGTACAGTGTACATATCAAGTTCTCAACGATGACGGTGATGATGTTGATGGTTAATGATGACCAGGTCTCATATTTCTTGGCTCTCAGTCCTTATCTATATAGTCCCAGCTATTTCTGGGTTGCAAGCCTTCTGGAACCCTGGCTCATTTAGCTTAAGAGTTCATGGGGGTGATAGGTATGTATTTGGTAGCTGTCTTCCACAATGAGGATGGTGGTAACTTCAAATGGTTAGAGATTACCCCTAAACTCTTGCATATGTGTGTGTGTGCACACACGTGCATATATATATAATATATATATATATATTATATATATTAATATATATATGTGTGTATTATATATATATTAATATATATATGTGTGTGTGTGTGTGTGTGTATATGTATATGTGTATATATATATAGAGAGCTTTCCTTCCCTTCAGGCCACTAGGCCTTGGAGCACCCCACAGGAGGAATTTTGTCTTCCCCTAGCCCTCCAACAGATTCATGCCTCCTTTTCTGAGACATCCATTCTAGACCTAGTGATCAAAATCTACCCGTAATAGCTAAAACCCTGGCAAGCAAGAAAGCAATTTTGTTGCTACCAGAAACATTTTGTGGTCTAGTAAGGCTGCATGATAATCCTTGGAACACAGGTAATGAGTGGATGGAGACAGAGACTAATGAAACAGGTGAAGTAATGGGTCATCTTCCTCTGGAAGGAAGCTGGCAACAATGCTGAGAAAGTCAAATGGGTGGACATCAATGATAAACTCAAGCTTTATGCCAGCCACTCCCAGTTTATCCAATTTGTGGCTAAGAAATGATGTATGCAATGGAATGAGGATGTGTACCCTACTTTTGGTACCTAGTGGCTTGGAGTCTCATATAAGCCAAAGACCTTCAAATGAACATGGGTGCATAAGAAGCAAAAAGCCCAGAAGTCCCCTTGCACAGGACAAGGAGAGCCACTTATTTTGGTGATTATTTCCCAAACTGTTCAGTCTAAAGGCTTTTGTTGGAAAACAATATTAGAAAAAATTTAGGGAATGGAATCATAAACTTTTTGGCTTTCTAACTGTAAGAAGAGTAATATAGTCATCTGTTGTACATATTGTATATATGGCTTTAACCAAATTATATAACCAATGCTCTGTAAAGAATTATGGGTAAAATAAAGGTAACTTCTTACCAACCATAGCCTTTCCTTTTCAGCCAGCTTGCACTGGTCATTTCTTTTACCTGGTGTGCTAAATTGTGGTCTAATCTAATGTGTAATCTAATTTTGGGGGGTAACATTCTTCAGATTTAGTTTTATGTGGTGTTATATTGTTGCTTTTAAGTATGGAAATTCTTTGCTTATTCTTGTTTTTAGGACCTTCAGTTTTATGGGGAAAGTTCCATCTCTATTTTAGTCTATGAGAATCAAGTACTCATAAACCAGAAGTGCAGTGACAAAATGAGCTGACTGTCCCGTCTTCTGGTTATCAGAACTGTTGTGTCTGAGAAGAATGGACTAAGCTCATGGCATCTGCTTCTTCTTGTAAGATGTGACCTTCATCTAAAAATGTGAATTCCTGTCGTAAGAAAGTCTTCATCAGGAGAGATATATATATATATAATCTCAGCATAATAAAAATACTGTTCACATCTGCATTTTCTGAATTGTATACAAAATGAAAGATTGTCAAGAATTTCCTCCAGGTTATATGTTACGTGAATTGTAAAATCAAATTTCAATGTGCTAAGTTTTGCTTGTGGATTTGTCACTAACTAGGAACTTGAGCAAGTTGCTTTACCAATCCAAATTTCCTTGTAGCTTATACTTCTATATGTGTTAAATTGACAGATATGTGCAATAATTTTGTATGTATATCATTGGAGAGAATATAAAGACTTACACAAGTATAAATATTATACATATATAAAAAGCAACTTTTCCAAAACAGAAATAAGGATTTACATGTGAGAGGAACCTGCATCCTGTTATGGCTATAATTTAAGAAAATTGGTCTATTGGTTATCTATTTTTACTTAGAAATATTACCTCAAATATATGACTTAAAACAACACCCAGGAGGTTGGGACCATGGAGATCAGCCTATAGTGTAATCTGCCACAATTAGGAATATTTAAAATGGATGTGAGCGGTAGAGTAGGGTGAAAGTCTAGGAGCCAGCCCATTCCTAAGACACCCCTTGCAACAAGGGGAGCATTGTGCTTCTCTCTCATTGTCAATTTCAGAAAATTCTGCCACCCATATTTCAGGAGATGTCTTTGACCCTTTGCTCTCACTAGCCAGACGATCCCCCAGTCAAACCCCCCAAATACATACCAAACATGACGATTCTCTCTCTTTACATTGTTTCTTTGCCATTCTCAGTTACCACCATCTTTCCCCCTGAACATTGTTTGATTGCATCTCTCAACTGGGCCTACGGATCCCACTCTTGCCCTCCTTTATGATCTACTCTTCAGGCAGCAGCCAGAGTCCTGTTATTCTCATAACATAACATAAACCAAGTCCTGTTATTCTCCTGCTTAAAATCTTCCATGGGATTTCTGTTGAATGTAAGTCAAGTTCCAAACTCCCTTTATTTGACTTATTGGACCCTATATGAACTGACCTCTACTTATTTTTCTAACTTCATCTGTCTTTATATACAACTGCATTATTTATTTTGTTATAATGACATATTTTAGATATCACCATCTAAAAATAATTTAAAGTAAATAAAATTAACATTATTAATACTCTAACCAAGAACACATATCACTTGAACAGGGTAAAGTAAGTTTTAGTAAAGCTAAGCAGTTGAGACTAATTTTTTTTTAATGAAAAAATATTACTTACCAATTAGAGTTTTATGGGTGATCTATTGCATCATATAACAGATAATCTGATCCAACATGAGATATCTTAACTTAAATGAACTTTTGAAATAATGTAAAATTTCAACTTAAGCTAATATACATGGAAGCTAACTAACAGAACAGGTTTGTCTACAAAGTGGTAGACAAATAGTTTTATTAGAAATAATTTTATTATTTCAGGATGGGGGGCAGGCACAATTTATTATATATGTGGCTTATGAATTGAGGTTAATCAAAATTTGAGGTTATAAAATCATGTTCATAATAAAATCTAAAGATAGGATTACACACTTATGTTACTTTTCTTACATGCCTAGTTAGTGAAAATCAGGAAAATTCACTTTCTAATTATTTGGGTCCAACTTATTCATTAAGCATAGACTACCCAAGCCCCTGGGCCTATTCATGCCAGATGAGAGACAGCAGGAGGGCACAGCCTGAGAGAGACATGGACTGGAATCGAATCTGAATCCTAGAGCCCCATAGCTGAATGACCTTATTCAGCATACTCAAACTTTCGGAGCCTCAATTCCCTCATGAACACATAGGGATAACATCTTGGAATTATTTTAAGGATGAAATGAAGCAATTTATTTATTGACACTATAGATATTTAGTGTATGTTATTTTCTCTTTTGTTTCATCACAGCTTGGCTAATCAATCCAAAGTAACATCAACTGATCTATGGTACTTTCTATTTCCATTATGTTAGACTTGGTATCAACTAGGGTAGAAGGAAAAAATGAGGAACACATAATAAAGTCAGAGTCAGCAAGACTATCTGACATAGAGAAAGAATGAGATGGAAGCCACACATGAGACCAAGATTTCAGTTGGGAGTGCTAAATTACATAGGAATGCTGAAGGAATTGGTGTGTATTTGTGAATAGATAAATTATGAAAAATGGCAGAACACTTTTTGGTAAGTGTTCTTATTGAATAATTTATGCCACTGTTCCTCTCCCCTGCATTTTGAATATAATGAATATTAATTTGCAATAGAAAATCTGCATGACTGTTTAGGGTATTTTAGAAAATTAATTGTTAAGTATTAAATGTAATGCAATTTATTACTTATAGTAGTAGTATAAACTACTCACCAGAAGTAGTTGTTTTATCAGAAGACTGTTCTTCCCCTATTATTTCATTTCCAGAGCAATAGGGCCTTTTGATTTTTTTTTTCCAGATTACTTTTGGGAGAAAAGACATTGCAGTTACTTGCAAATTAATAAAGACAATTCTTTTATGGCTTCCCACTTTGGGATGATGTTAGATTGCATAGGCATGGTATAGGAGAATCTTTTATTTATTTATATATTCTATAAACTCTTGGTGATTTTAATGTTGTCAAAGCATTGTTTCATTGACTTTGCCTGATTTGGTTAATGGCCTACTAAATCAAACTCAATAAAAACTCTTTCCGTTCCTTTTTAACCCTGAAAACAAAAACTTAATTCCTTGATTAACAATGGTGTGAGATAATAGATACTACACAATATATTTGTCCCTGCCCCTAGTTCTTGACACAGAACTCCTGAAACTCTTGTAATTTCCTAAGTGATAAGAGCACTAGAAGCATCTTTCGTTCTAATGAGGTTACTCTAGGTGGGCTCCTGGTTGGCTGTTGGGTGGGGGCTTGTCAACAGAAAAGCCAAGCCATGATTAGAAGCTTGTCACTTTCAGCTTCCCCATCATCTGTCTTCCAAAGAAAGGAGAGGGGCTACAAGGTTAATAACTGACCTTGCCTACATGAGGGTGCCTCCATCCAATCCCAGTACTATGGTGTTCTGGGAGCTTCCAGGTGGGTGAACATATCTACACCAAGAGGGTGGTGCACCCCAACTCCATGGGGACAGAAACTCATCTCAGGACCTCCTTGAGTATACTCTATATAGCTCTTTGTCTGGCTGTTCATCTGTGTCCTTTATCACATCCTTTAATAAACTGCTAAAAGTAAATGTTTCCTTAGGTTTTGTGAGCAGCTTTAGCAAATCTTGTTCCTTGTGTTCCTTTAAAAGGGAAATTCTCCATTTCAACTTAACTATGATAGTAGATGCATTTTTGGGAAGGTAACCATTATTATAAGGTTAAAGTTTTCTTCTGTTCCTCTTTGCTAAAAGTTTTTGTAGATACTGCTGTTGAATTATATTGAATATTTTTCTTCATCTATTGAAGATAATTAGAAATGATTTCCCTTTATTCTATTAATAGGATAACTCAAGGAATTAGCATGGAAGAACCATTGACATGGACAATAAGTGGGATTGACTTTGGAGGGGAGTGGGTTGGGTGGGGAAGGGGACATAGGCGAGGAACAAGGGGATGGATGTAATACAACAACAATAAAATTAAATTAAAAAAATAGGATAACTTATGTGACAAATTCCATGTGTTCTTGGGCTAACCCCAATTTTTTATGATCATGTGTGTGTGTGAATAGAAAGAACACCAAAGTTGAAATAACTATCTCTGAGGAATGAGATTAGTAGGAAGGTATGAAGGGGACTTTTTTAACTTTATATATATTATACGGACAATATTAATTTTTGAAACAGAACATGTATTACTTTGACAATAACGAGGTCTTGCTAGGAAATCCCTAGCAAGAGTGACAGTCAGGGTGAGAGCCCAATTCGAGTGCCCAGTTCAGAGATGCTGGGATAACCAGGCAGTCCTCAAGGCTCCTGTCTGCGTGAGAAGCTCTATTCCTGGGGTAAGTAAGGAAGGGACTTTGAAGCTAATAGTCAGATTCTAGGATACTCCTCATATAGCTCACAGAGAGGAGATACAGAGTTGTTCAACCTCAACCTCCGAGATCAGTAAGTCTCCAAGAAGGTAGAATATTTACTGTGAGGAGAACAAAAATGTATTTATGTGTGCTCAATACAAGGATGGTGATGACGCTTATTAATTTGTCTTTCCTGCTTCCATCCCCACTCTTCAGAGATCTTACCAAGCCCCTTTCCTAAGGTGGCTGAGCAGGAAACAGACCACCTTAAGAGCTTAAAAATAACTTTACCCCCCCCTGGCTGGTAGCACAGTGGATAAGGTGCTGGCCTGTGAACCCAAAGGTCGCAGGTTCGATTCCCCAGCCAGGGCACATTACCAGGTTGCAAGCCAGGTCTCCAGTCAGGTCTGTGGCTGGAGGCAGGTGAAAAGCAACCATACATTGATGTCTCTCTCCCTCTCTGCCTCTCTCCCTTCCTCTCTCTGAAGAATAATAAATAAAATCTTTAAAAATAATAACTTTAATTAACCACTTTCTCAGACCTCAAAAACTGGATAAAAATATGGTCTCAGCTTCTCGAACTTCTTCAGTAATAGCTACAAGGGCAGTACAATCCAGCGCCAAAGGCAGGGACACAGTGTTGGGGTACAGTGCAGTTCTAGGCCATGTGTTAGAAGAAGCAGTTCAGAATGACAACAGTAGAATGACCCCCCAGAAGGTCATAAACTAGAAAGTATAGAACATCAGATACGACCCCTTGAGGTGGATAGACACAATGCCCTTGTTGCACTTATTACCCACATAGATGCCAAGAGTGGTGCAGCTCAGAGAAACAAGGGCTATGCAAAGGGAGTGATGGAAAACCATAGGCAGCCATGGTAACAGGTGTTCCTGCCATCCTCACTTATGCTGCCAGAGCGCTTGGTTAGAGCCAATCAGTTACTCAAGTCAGCCTCTATCTCTACCATTAGACTGGACTCCTGGGAGGTTAGAGATCATGGTGTGTCTAATCCTTTATGTTGTTTTTCATATTGTATTCCCATAGTCTAGTATGTGTTCAACACATGTTTATGAAATAAAATGATGAGCTTGGGCTGACATTTTTGTAATAAAGAGAGAAGCTATAAAATTAGACCAAATACAATTTATACAAATTGTATCAGTTCTCCCTGAATCTGGACCAGATATAGGAATAAGGAGTTTGAGATAATACAAGTTATTTCTTTAAAAAGTTAAGTCTTTAAATACACAAGGAGAGAAATATGTATGTATGTAGGAATAGCTACAGAAAGTGGTTATTTGTGAACGGTTACATAACAGTGACAACAGGACTGAATTCAGAATCTAGAGGGAGAGGAAAAGGAAAACCCCCAATAAGATACTGAATTTTAAGTAGGAAATAAGGCTAAATTACAAGATTGAAATAAATACCTTAGTTCATTTTAAAAAATACAAAAACGCTCAAAATATTTTCTGGAGAATTGAATGGCGCCAAGTTTAAGAATTCAGTGCTTGAGGAGAAATCATATGTTGTTCCCTGGAGCAGTAGGTGAAGTTACTGGTGGTAAAAGGATTTCATGGGAGAAGGGAAACATTCTCCAAATGGCAGAAGCAGGAAAATTCTGTCAGATCAAATTCGTATCAGCAGGTAGGCAGTTAGAATCATGTAGGACAAGAAATACCACTTTAATATGAACCATCACTGAGTGACTAGAACTCTATAGTGTAAGTCATTGGAACTGCAAAGAATACTGAACCAAAGATAAATTCTTTGGGGAAATTGTTCTGTAAGGACAAATCATGCCTGAAAAATGCTTTAGGAATTCTCATGGGAGTACATATGTCCAGTATAGAGAAGGGAACATACGGATGTGGTCAATACTGAGTATTATTAGCCTTTCACTAAGCTGCATGCTATAGATAATCCAATGTTGAGCTTTCGTGAAACTGAGGGCAATGTTCAGCCAAGAGCAGATAGTTGTCTTTGAGACCGAAAGCACATCAGGCTAAATAGGTGCCCTTTATGGGTAATAAATACAGAGGGAAATCTTTTCAACAACTTCATGAATGACCTAAAAAGGCAAACTCTGCAAATTTGCAAATAACACTAAGCCTCTCTGAGAAGTAAAATGCAGGATGTTCTCCCATCAGACCATGTGAGCCACCATAAATGCCATCGTAAATGCTCCCTTCAGGAGTCTCCATGTAGGTAAGGGCCAGATAAGACACTTGGATAAAAAATAATCCAGTTTATACTTGAAAGATGTTGGGTTTATACCATAAAGAGGTTACTCTCTGCTAGTAAGTGATGACCAACAAAGAAGACCTGCAAGTTGAGTTATCCTAAACCATTGGTTCTCAAATCTTTGGGTCCAGGACCAAAATATTAAAACTTATTGAGGACTCCAAAGAACCTTTTATTAGTTCATTTAAAAATTACAAGAAATCCATTACATGTTAATATAAGTTAAAAAAAAAAATCAATGAACTGTATTTTCCAAATTAAAAAACTTGTGAAAGGAATGGAATTGTTTTTATATTTTGCAAATCTCTTCTATGTATGACTTAGGAGGAAAGAGTGGATAATTACATTCGCCTGTGCATTTAAGCTATTGAAATGCTGTTTTGATTGAACTAGAAGAAAATCTGGCTTCACATAGATATAGAGTTGGAAAAGGAATATATTTGATAGGCTTTTTTAGATAATTGTAAGTATTCTTATTTGATACTACACTAAAACTCACCCAGTGCTGCTTTTTAGAGTTGAGTTGCAATGTAGAATCTGAAACCATATTAATTATCTTTTCATGTCCTGTTATTCTAAAATTCATTGCTTTAGCTTGCACTTTGAATGTTATTTTTACATTTAAACCCATGCATAATTTGTGTAACAGTGAATTATTCATTTGAAAATTGATTGAATGAATTCTATAGATCTTTCAAATGTTGATGTTTGATTCTTCTGTATAAAAATGCATTTGTTAATATCATTGAATTCCTCATCAAAAAGTCTAAGTATTGAGAAGCTGTCCTGTTCACAGTGAGGGATATACGTTTCCCAAGATTCTAATTTTTTCTTGAAAACACGAATTTTATTATTGGCAGCAAATACTGTCAGTTTTATTTCTTTGAAATGGCAGGTTCACTCCATTTATTTTGTAACTGAAAATTACGAACACTATAGCGATACTCTGTCAAATGTTCTTTCAAGTAAAACTGGTATTTCATGAAAAAAAAAAAACAACAAATATAGCTCATAATTCAAAGAGCAGGAGTTATCTAGAACTCTTTCGTCACATAGAATATTAAAAAGATGTGATCTCAAGGGTTAACATTTAATAAAGTTACATTTTACTTTAATAAAGTTAAATTTTCACTGGTCCATTAAGGGCATTCGTAAGTGAAATTGGCTTTGTTTTAAACTGTGAGAACACGGTGATGAGGAATACAATGGCTGCTAGACCTAGGGCCAGTAGTTTCACCCACCATTACTTTTGCACTTATCAATGCTAATCCAGCAAGGAACGAATCAAATAATTTTTCAGTGATATTATGAAAACAGTTTTTACTTTACAAACACTCTGAAAGGGTCTCAGGGACACCAGGGCTTGTGGACCACTCTTGAAGAATCATAGTTTTAAACTGATCCCTAACTACATTTTCTCACTTTAACTAGCCAACAAGACAATGCTTAGTCTTACCAGCCTAGTATTAAAAACTAAATACAAGGTATTTTATAAAAAATTAAATATCTGTTTCTCTTGTGTAGCCAAAATAATTTTCTTTGCTTATAAGGAAGATTATTTGTAGATTAGTAACTATAATTATTCAGGACAAGAGGAATTAACTATAAGAGTTGAAAGACTAAAATTATTAGGATCTTATTTTGGAAAGAGAAGGGATTTGTCTGAAGTTTAATAAATCATCATTTAATTTGATTGGGATTTATCAAGTGCCTATAGAGTTCTGCGTCAGATGAAGAGGTATATATCCAGGTTTCTGCTCGTACGAGAACTAGGGTACATTTGGCAGAGCAGGATACAGAACTGTAATAAAGGAAAGGAGGAATTGGAAACTAAATAGAGATAAAAGACAACAATATCAGAATTGCCGCAAGGCAACATGTGATCTAAAGCTAAAAGAGCTTTACAAATGGTCAAAGCTCCACAGTTTTGGGTGTTACTCACCAGTCCTGCCCTTGAGCTGTATCTCACTTTTCTATCCCCAACAGTTACCATCCAGCCCCAGTTTCCTGATCCTGCCACCAGTGAGCTCTGTGTAGCAGGATAGAAGGATCTTTTTTTCCTGCCTGGCGTGGCAGGGTGATTTCAGGAGCTCTTAACGAATGTTGATTTCATTATTTTCCTTAGGGTACTTGGCTTCCAGGGTGTTTGCAAGGCTGCCCTTCAGAAGTCGCTTGAGGTGAAACTGTTTTGTTTTGTTTTGTTTTTTTGCTTTTGTGAAAACCTAAACAGTGAAATTGAGAGGATATGTCATGTAGTATGGGCAGTGCTATAAAGAGAATGTGTGTCTCCCCCAGATTTATACCTGGAAACCCACACCTCAGTGTGATGGTATTTGGAGGTGGGGTATTGGGACAGCGATTAGGTCATAAGAGTGGGGCCTTTATAAACCAGATTAGTGCCTTTTTAAAAGAGACCCCAGAGAGCTCCCTTGGCAGAGGTTCTGCCCTGAGAGGACACAGTGAAAAGATGAAAAGATGGCCATCTGTGAGCCAGAAGATGGGCTTTCACCAGACGCTGAAACTGCTTGATGTTGGACTTTCCAGCCTTCACAACGATAAGAAATCAATATTTGTTTTTTAAGCCACCCAGCCTGTATCTGTTATAGTAACACAAACTGACTAGGACAGGTGGGGAAGGAAGACAATAAAGCAGATGAGAAGTGATTCCCAAAGATGGGGCTGGGACTAAAGTTGGTGAGGAAAAGCCAGGGAGGTGGTGGGACCCCTGGGGAACTGGCTGTGGGGGCACCTTAGGCTTCCTTGTGTGTTTAATTTATGTAGCTACCACTGTGCCAGGCACTGTGTAGAGCACAGGTGGCAAACACAAGGCCCATGGGCCAAATCTGGTCCTCCACCTTGTTTTATCTGGTCTGGCACCTTGTTTCCACCCGGCTTGCTTAACTGTTGAGGAGTAGTGACATTTATACAGTCCTAAATCTACATTCAGCCCTTTGAAGGCCACCACAAGGCTGATGTGGCCCTTGATGAAAATGAGTTTGAAACCCCTGGTGCAGAGAGAACCCTCTCAATAGTTCCTGCACTGAGGGCCTTCTTAAATTGTTTCTGAATTCTGTCATTTAACTTTCTCATTACACATGTCTTTTTAAATTATTACAACTTGCCAGAAAATTCTCTTTCAATACTTTATATACTCCACAGTACCTATTCCATGTTCTCCACCTAGATAATAATCCCCATATTGCTCCCTTCCTTCCTTCTTTCCTTCCTCCATTTATTTAATTGGTAAAAGAATACTATAGGGGAGGAAAAATAATTTTCCTTCTATCCTTCTGAGTTCTTAGCTGAGCTCCTCTAATAAAAGACAGATTAACAAGAGAAAATCAGAGTTTAGTAACAGGAATGCCTCATGCATACATGGGAGGTAGAGAAAAATTACTAACTCCCTAAGGTGGTTCAGAATTCAAAATGAATAGGGAAAGAGGAGGAGGAATATAGGTATGCTAGAGGAAAGTAAATAATTTTTAGGAAAGATAAATGGGCCCTGAGAGGAATAGATGAGAGGCATGATGGTTTGTGACCATTGTCTGGGTGTGGTGTCCATGTCTAGTCCCCTCTGCTGTGATGAGTCAATCTTCCATGGTCAATTAAATTCCTGAGGAGAGATTTATGATAATGAAGCTTTTTTTTTGAAGATATGTCTTTGAGCAGGTCAGAGGAGTTCAGAGGAAACCTCCTCTCCACATTTGCTGTTTTTTTAAGTGCCTACAGCTCAAAATAATCAATATACAAAAGCAGCATATTTTGGAGTGGCATGTCCTGAACTCTTAGTCATGTTTTGGGGTTGCATGTTCTGCTGCTCTTCAATGATTGTTTTTTGGTTTGTTTGTTTTAAACCTTTAAAAAATGTTTACTGTGAAGTCCTGGCTGGTAGCACAGTGGATAAGGTGCCAGCCTGTGAACCCAAAGGTCGCTGGTTCAATTCCCAGCCAGGGCACATAATGAGGTTGCAAGCCAGTTCTCCAGCCAGATCCGTAACTGGAGGCAGGTGAAAGGCAACCATACATTGATGTCTCTCTCCCTCTCTGCCTCTCTCCCATCCCCTCTCTCTACAAATAATAAATAAAACCTTTTTAAAAATAATTACACTTATTATAGCATGTAAGTTCTTGTAGGCATGTATCAAAAATATGTTTGTCCCACTTTTCTTCATAGCCTTAAGGGAATAAAGGAACAAATCCTGACTGTCACTTTGTCAACAATGATATGCTAGGATGAATTAGACTGTAGAATTGATTGGTGTGGTATTGCATGAGGGGCACACATTAAACATTTGTAAGAGTAGAGAAATAACTTTAAGAGTTTCTTCACAAATAGGTTTTTATTATATGTTCATATATAACTTGGTTACTGAGGAGTTCATTTTTATACCTATCCATTTCTTTAAAAATAATTTTGTATTTTAAATTTAAGATCTACCATATGTACAATTTATATATCCTGCTCTTTTTACTTGCTATTGTATTGTGACTGTTTTCCTGTATCACAAAATATTCCATGAAAAGTATTGCCTCTCTTTATCGCTGCCAAGGATAGCCCTGCTTATCACAAGACCCTGCTCACTTCTCAACCCTTTGAATCATAGCAGTTTGGACCAGAGGTAGGCATCTGACACAAGGGGAAAAGGCAGAGACCCAACTAGAGCAATGCACTAGTCTCTCTCAAGAACTTAGTCTAGTTCTGACTAGTGTGGCTCAGATGGTTGGGCACTCCTGCAAATCAAAAGGTTACCAGTTCAATTCCCAGTCAGGGCACATGCTGGTTTATGGGTTCAGTCCCTAGTCAGGACACATGCAACTGATCGATGTTTCTGTCTCATGCTGATGTTTCTGTCCCTTTTTTGTCTTCTTCCCTTCCCCTCTCTCTAGAAGTAAATAAATAAAATCCTTTTAAAAAAGAGAGAACTTAGCTCTAGTTAGTATGGCCTAGTGGATTGGGGCTGGCCTGAGAACCCAAAGGTCGCTGGTTTGATTCCCTAGTCAGGGCACATAACCAGGTTGCAAGCCAAGTCTCCAGCCAGATTTTTAGCTGGAGGCAGGTGAAAGGCAATCATACATTGATGCTTCTCTCCCTTTCTTCCTCCTTCCCTGCCCTTCTCTCTGAAAATAATAAATCTGAAAAGAGAGAGAGAGAGAGAGAGAGAGAGAGAGAGAATTTAGTTGGAGGAACATGAGCTGTGATGAACATCTCATTCCTAAATTGTTTGTGTATGCCTACAATTATTTCTTTAGGGCATATCCCTAGAAGGTTAATTACCTAGTCAAAAGAATTGGCAACATTAAGGATCTTAATAGATGTTGTTAAGTCACTCCCCAGGAAAGTTATATGCACATGCTCAGGCACTGTAAAATGCCTTTCTGTGTCCCCTTTCCAATTTGAAGTAGGATAGAAATGTTCATTTATTTGAGAGCTCATAAAGGGGGCAATGGAAGCTCACCAAAGGGACTTAGTCAGACAATGTGTTTTCCTACGTTGATCTGCATATATTTTTAGAAAACTTCAATGGAGCCCAAGTTGCTTCAAAGTTCAGCTTCGAGCAGCTGCCATGGGATCTAGTTTAGGGAGTGAATCTGTGGCACTAGGAAGGGAGTGCCTAACCAACTGAGCCACACCAGCCAGGACCAGGCTAAATTCTTTTTTTTTTTTTTTTTTTAATTTATTTATTTATTATCTTTAGAGAGAGAGAGCAAGGGAGAGAGGCAGAGAGGGAGAGAGACATCAATGTGTGGTTGCCTTTCTCCTGCCTCCAGCTATAGACCTGGCTGGAGACCTGGCTTGCAACCTGAGCAGGCTAAATTCTTAAGAGAGACTAATGCATTGCTATAGTTGGAGAGGGCCTAGTGAGGAGGCAGAGTTATTTTGATGGATATTTTGGGGGAGTAAGGAATCAGTGGCCATCATCTTTCCAAAAATTAATTTCTGCCCTCTCTATCAGGGTGGGAGTACCAAAGGGCGGGCGGTGTGTCCCTTGCAACATTTATCACAGTGGGGACCCTTGGCAAAGATTTTTTTCACTTTGTAGCTGAGGAGAGGAAATAGTGTGATATTCTAGAGAAAAGAATATTCTTCTGGTGACATGGTATGAGGCTTGAGCAGCAGACATATCATGTCTGTTGTGGAATGGAGACAGTGGCATTCTGAACACTGGAACAGGGGTCTGCGAACTGCAGCTCACACACTGTGACAGAGGAGTGGGTTTTTTTTTTTTAATAGTTGAAAAGTAAATGAAGAAGCATATTGTATATGTGCAAGTTTCATGACATTCAAATTACAGTGTACATAACTAAAGTAATTGGGCAGGGACTGTATAGCTCACAAAACCTAAAATATTTGTTATCTGGCCTTTTGCAGAAGAAGTTTGCCTACTCCTGTGAGAGAAGAATAGCTTCCATTTCTTGAGTGTTACAGGGTGCCAAGTACTATCAAAATAATCTTACATGTATTTCCTCATTTAATTTTCATAAATCGTGCAACTGTTAAAAGATAAACAGGGGCACACTTTACATTTTTGAGTTTACGTGAGCAAAATTCTATTTGCCTGGGGGAGCAGCTAACCTAGCAGATAGAAAGGAGCTCCGAGGAGCTATACAAAATTAAATACTTGTAAAGGCAGAAGGAAGAGCGAATAAGGAAGTTATAATGAGCAAAAAGGTAGGCTGTATTGTAAGGGTTCTTTCCTTTAGGAAACAACAGAGGCTATCAGACAGATGACCTCATTTATGCTGACCAGGTGATTCCTGACGGACAGGTGTGAGATTCCATTTCTAGGAGAGCTAAAGCTGTAGGTCTTGGTTTGGTGACTGGGGGCTTAGCCTAAGGGACTCTATTTTGAGCTTGTTGTCTTGTTTTCAACGCTATAAAAGAGTAGATATATCCTTTACTCACGCTTTACATTTAGGAAAACAGGTTTTTAAGAAGTTAATGTTTTCCATACCTGGTAAAATGCTGGAGCAGAGTTTCTAAACCAGGTATTTCACCAGAGAATCTGGAAGTTTAATTGTGTGATCTGATGAATGATCAGGGAACATCTTTCCACAACGTTCTTTAGGCTTTTCTTTTTTTCTCTGATCATTGTATCATGCTAAACTTGCAGCTGGTGTGAAATATGAAAGAACATGGAAAGTAACTGGTTTAGCTCCTGTCCCTGAGCAGGTATTCAATAAATTTTAGCTAATAATACTGTGAAAATATAATATAATAATTAACAATGAAGTGCCTGAATGACTTATTTTGTTTCATACATGAGAAGCTATAATTAAGTTATCCTTAGGCCAAACTCATTGCCTGTTTTATGTACACCACACTGAAGCACAGAAACATATAACTATAGAGAAGATACATATGTACATATGCATACCTATATCTTCAAGGGCAGTATTCCAGGGTGTATCTTAAAATAAAGCTTTTCCTATCATCTCCACCTCCCAAACTGCAGAGCGTCTGGGGCTCTTTTTCTCTCTTCTTTCAGAGTGTTTCTTTTTATTTCTATGCGGTTCTAATTTCTTCCAGCTCTTGCTGCAAGTCTCCCTCCCTCCTCCCCCTACCACTTCTTGGGTATGTCTCATTTTTAACCTCTCTGTACAACTCAAAAGGCTTTCTGTCCCAGGAAAAAGGAAGGCTTTCAGCATTAGGAGATTTGACATGCCCACGCTGCAGTAAGTGGGACAATATAATGACATCATCAAGTTTTTGACAGTTACATGTCTTTTATGAGCCGTATACCTTTGTGAACTTTTTTTTTTAATCAGAAATTCTTAAAGGTGACTTAAACTCTTTAAGTCAAACTCGTAACTATTGTTAGAATCTCTTCTAGTACATCCTTGACAGATAGGTACGCAGATTCACATGGGTACTCCTAGTAACTAGGGCTTAACCACCTCCCAAGGTAATTTATTCCCTTGTGAGAGCCTCAATTATTACAATGTTCTTCCTTATGCTGAACTGAGTTGATTCTTCTGTTAAATCTATCCAGCAATGTCAGGGACCAAGTAAAAGAAGTCCTTCTTTTATGGAGCAGCCATTCCCATGTTGAAAGATACTCATCATGTTTCCCTAAGTCCTCCCTTCTACCCTGTGGCATAAATGTTGGTTTCTAGTCCCCATTGTAGTCCAGATAGCTGTCCTTATATGGTATTCATTACATTGTCATGATCTTTTAAATCATCTAGAACAGCACTGAACAAAACACACCTGACACGGTCTGCGCAGGCCTAATTATAGTAGCTTTACGCTTTACACCAGCACGGCCACTCAGACTAGAACAAAAAGACAAAACCTAGACAGAGACCCCAAATCAATCACATGTTATTACTCATGTCAAGAGTTATATGATCCAAAAGCAATCACAAATACATGGGGAAAATTGAATATTTTATTAAGTACAAGGGCTTGTAGAGTTAGAAGGGGGAAATAAAACCACTTCTCTTAAGAACCAAAGCAATGCAAAACCCAGTCAAATGGCCAATTTGAGTAGGAATTGCAGACATCTATGAAGAGAATAAAAACTAAGTAATGTATAAAGTCTGAAACTTGTTTCAAGAGAAACGAGTTATCTGTCCTCCCTTTTTTCCTTTTTTCTACCCCATAAACACTTTGAAGTTATAAAGTTATTCCCATAAAAACTAATTGAATTCAAAGTATTCCATAAAGCTTTTCAAAGAAGAAAAGACAGACAGTTTGCCCATAATTGAAATCTCTGATCATTTTGTAATCTCATGCAGAAAAGGCCATTCCCACATTACAGAAGATGGTAATCCCCCAAATTGTGCAGTATAATAAAATAGTTAACTTAAGGATTAACTACATTTTAACCTGGAAAAGATTTAGAATTGTATAACATGTTTTAAGAAAATCAAGCCCAGGAGGTTGGCCAGTCAAGATGGTGGTATAGGTAAGTATGGTACAACTTCCCACAATCATATACAAATTACAATTAAGTTACAGAACACCCACCATTCAAAATGCCTGAAATTTCGCTGAATAGAAGTCCTAGAACTAAGGATTTAAAGAAGAAGCCACATCAAGACTGATGGCAGGGGCAGATATACGGAATGGCCTAGTTTCAAACCCACATGTGGTGAATAAAAATCAGGAGGGATATCTCCTCCCACCCCCCACCAAGGAGTGATGTCCCAGCCCCACATCAGAACCCCCAGCTCAGGATTCCAGTGCCAGGAAGAGAAGACTCCGCAATTTTTATCTGTAAAACAGTGGGAATTGAAGCTGAATGAGATTGAGGGCCTCTGGGAACCTAGACAGTTCTCCTTAAAGTATCCATTTATGGACACTCACTGGGGCAGCGGCTCTGAAGGCATCAGGAACTGAAGTGTCTGGCATCACAGTGACGGCTGGAGGGGTGGCTTTCTCCCACAGAAGTGCTGGCAGAGACCATGGTTCCTTTGCTGAGCCCTCCCCTCAAAGAGCTAGCAGGGGATGCCATATCTGAGTCTCCATTAACCTGATTAACACCCTTTGCCTCACTCTGGGATTCCCAGACACCCCACCCCACATCATTTGCAACTCTACACAAGCTGTTCCCAGTGGCTTTTCATACAAATGACCTCTCTTGGCTGATGTTTGGACTTTCCTAAAAACTCTCTAACAAGCAGCAAGTGGCCTCAACATTTCTCACATGTGTCACTAGGTGGCCCTAATGGCAGCCAGCCTTGGTTTGCAGCTTGGCCTCTTCTGGGCACCTCCAAACCCAGCACAAGTAGCATCTATCTGCAGATCACTCTTTAGCTCATTGCCAGGTGGCTCCAAGCAGGCACAGGTGTGGCTGACCTTGCATTTCCCAGGAGGCCCCAGAGCCAGTACACCAAGTGCACAGTTTCGGACCATGCCTGATTACAACCCAATCACCTCCATGAGTGACTCCGCAAGCACCAAAGTCCCACTGTAGCAAGTCCTGCTCTATGGCGTCAGCCGCTGCACAGCAGCTCCTCTGCTATAGTAGCAGCTGATTCCTTGTGGCCAATCAGTCTAGGAGTTAATCCCTCCCAGTAATGTGCCAACACAATCAAGACTCAACTACAACAGGCACACAGCCCACACAGGGGGCACACCTGGAGCACCCAGTTTCAGTGAAAGGGAGGCTGTACCACTGGGCCCTACAGGACACGTACTAAGTCCAGGAAATGTAGTAGCTCTACCTAGTACATTGAACCAACAGACTTTTGGCCGAGATGGAGGCTTAGGTAGACACACTTCATCTCCTTCCACAACTGTAAGAAGTTTTACATCTGCTTCAAAATCCAGAACATCAAAAACTACCAGAAAATTGAACTGCATGGAAGTCCAACAAAGACATAAAGAAGCAATACTCATCCAGATAGGTAAGAGGGGCAGAGCCAGGGTAGAGCCGGAGCAGAGAGGTCATGGTGTAGCAGCAGCAGCAGCAGTGGCAGCCGCATCAAAGCAGTGGAAGTAGCCAGCAGCCACAAAGAGCAGTTACTCTTATAAAAGCTGGGAGGAACACCTGGGGAACTATCCCAGCCCCAGGCTAGACCGTGCAACTCCTGATTCCAGAGCTGGAAAAATAAAGCCTCATTGCTTCTGGCTGTGAAAACCAGTGGGGGCGGGGGCAGTGGAAGGAGCTGCCTGTTTCTCATTAGAGTCTGTTTAGAGGCCTCCCAGGCCTAGAACATCCACAAAACCACCCACTTTGGGAACCAACACCAGGGCAAAAGCTGGAGGGGTGCCAGTCCCATATGGGAAGTGAGTGAAGTGACGGGAAAAGGGGCAAATGCTGAGCAAGCAGTATTGTTCCCTCTCTGACCGCCCCCTCCACATACAGTGCCACAGATGATGAAATAGGGTGCCTTATACTGATGAATACCTAAGTCTCTGCACCTTACAATGTAACAGGTGCAATAGCTCTACCTAAGACACAGGCAAACACCTGTCAAGTTGTGGAGACAGAGAAGTATAACCCAAAAGAGGGAACAGATCAAGGTTCCAGTGGGAAAACTAGGAGACTAGTAGATAGCCAACCTACCAGAAGCAGAGTTCAAAATGCTGGTGATAAGATGCTCACAGGCTTGACATATTTGATTGAGCATGGCAAACATATAAGGGAAGAAGTGAAGGCTATACTAATTGAAATGAAGAAAAAATATATGAAATGGAAGGGAGCCAGGGTTCAAATAAAAGATTTGGAACATAAGGAAGAAATAAGCAATCAACCAATACAGAATGAAGAAACAAGAATTGAAAAAAATGAGGAGAGACTTAGAAACCTCTGGGACAACTTTAAATGTGCCAACATCCAAATCATAGAGGAGCCAGAAGCAGTAGAAGGGGAGCAAGAAATTGAAAACTTATTTGAAAAAATAATAAAGGAAAACTTCTCTAATTTGGCAAAGGAAATAGACATACAAGTCCAGGAAGTACAGAGAGTCCTAAACAATCTAGACCCAAAGAGAACCACACCAAGACACATCATAATTAAAATGCCAAAGTTTAAAAATAAAGAGAATCTTAAAAGAAGCAAGAGAAAAGAAGAGATTTACCTACACAGGAGATTCCATAAGACTGTCAGCTGATTTCTCAAAAGAAACTTTGCAGGCAAGAAGGGCCTCGCAAAAAAGTATTCAAAGTGATGAAAAGCAAGGACCTACAACCAAGATTACTGTATCCAGCAAAGCTATCACTTAGAATGGAAGGGCTGATAAAGTGCTTCCCAGACAAGGTAAAGCTAAAGAAGTTCATCATTACTGAGCCCTTATTATTGAAATGTTAAAGGGACTTATTTAAGAAAAAGAAGATAAAAACTCTGAACATTAAAATGACAACACACTCATAACTATCAATAAATGAATTTAAACAAAACCCCAAAACAAACTAAGCAAACAAATAAAACAGGAATAGAACCAAAGATATGGAGATCATATTGAAGGTCATCAATGGGGAGAGGGGAGGGGGAGAATGGAGGAAAAGGTGCAGGGGTCAAGAAGCATAACTGGTAGGTACAAAATAAACAGGGAGATGTTAGGAATAGTGAGGAAATAGAGAAGCCAAAGAACTTATATGCATGACCCATGGACATGAACTGAGGGAGGGGGTGGGGATTGCTGGAGGGAAAGGAAGTACAGGGCAGAGGGGGGCAAAAGGGAAAAAATTGGGACAACTGTAATAGCATAATCAATAAAATATAATTCAAAAATACACCAACAGAGGGAAGCAACCAAAAAGAAAGAAACAGGTCCTAAGTGAAAGAATTGGGCCCTGGCTGGTGACACAGTGGATGAGGTGCTGACCTGCAAACCCAAGGGTCACTGGTTCAATTCCCATCTAGGGTACACATAACCAGGTTGCAAGTCAGGTCTCCAGCCAGCTCTGTAGCTGGAGTCAGGTGAAAGACAATCATACATTGAAGTTTCTCTCCCTCTCTGCCTCTCTCCCTTCCCCTCTCTCTAAAATATAATAAATAAAATCTTAAAAAAAAAAAAAGAATGGAGAAATCTCCATGAAAAGAACTAAGCAGACTACCAGATACAGAGTTCAAAACAATTGTTATAGGAATGTTCAGGAACATAGTAGGAACTTCAACAGCATAAAAATGACATGGAAACCATAAAAAAAGAACCATTCAGAAATGAAAAATACACTGGCTGAAATGAAGGATGAATTACAGGGAATCAACAGGAGAGTAGACAAAGCAGAGAATCATATCAGTGATTTGGAAGATAAGGAAGCAGAAAACACACAACCAGAACAACAAGAAAAAAAAAAAAGTGAAAATTGTGTAAGAAGCTTCTGGAACATCTACAAACATACCAATATTTGCTGGAAAAAGAAGAGAGAGAGCAAGAAATTGAAAACCTATTTGAAAAAATAATGGTGGAAATTCCGCTAATCTGGTGAAGGAAGTATATGTATAAGTTCAAGAAGTACAGAGTCCCAAGCAAGTTGGACCCAAAGAGGACCACACCAAGACATCATGATTAAAATGCCAAACACTAAAAACAAAGAGAGAATACTAAATGCAGCAAGAGAAAAAGCAGTTAGTTACCTCTAAGGGAGCTCCTATCAGATTGTCAGATGATTTTTCAACAAAAACTTTGTAGGCCAGAAGAGGTTTACACAAAATATTCAGTCGTAAATAGCAAGGACCTATATATAACAAGATTACCCTACCCAGCAAAGCTATCACTTAGAAGCAAAGAACAAATGAAGAGCTTCCCAGACAAGAAAAAGCGAAATAATGTTGAAGGACATTCTTTAGGAAGATGAAGGAGAAAAAAATCAAAATACAAATAATAAAATGACAACATATACATCTCTATCAATAATTACTTTAAATGCAGATAGATTAAATGTTCCAATCAAAAAACATACAGTAATGATGGGTAATGTAAGAAGACCCTTCAATATGCTACCTACAAGAGATTCACTTCAGATTGAAAGACACACACAGACTAAAAATAAAAGGATGGAAAGTATATTTCATAAAAATGTAAACAAAATAAAACAAAAAAGCTGGAGTACCAATATTTATTTATATTTATATATTATATATATATATTTATATATTTATATAAATATTTTATAAGAAATTTTCTTATATATTTATATATTATATATATATATTTATATATATATATTTATATATATACCAATATTTATACCAGACAAAAATAGACATTAAAACAAAATCTATAACAAGAGACAAAGAAGAACTCAGCAATTCCACTTCTGGGTTTTTATCTGAAGAAACCCAAAACACTAAATTGAAAAGGCATCCATATATGTATTGCAGCATTATTTACAGCCACCAAGATATGGAAGCAACTTCATTATCCAGCAATGGATAAAGAAAAAGTTGTACATATATACAATGGAATATAATTCACCATAAAAAATAGAATGAAATCTTGCTGTCTGTAGCAACATGGATGAACCTAGAAGGTATTGTGCTAGGTAAAATAAGTCTGACAGAGAAAGACAAATACTAAATGATTTTGCTTATATATGGAATCTAGAAAACAAAATAGACAAACAAGCAGAACAGAGGCGGATTCATAAATATGGGGAACATTTTGATAGTTTTCAGGTGGGAGAGGGGTTGGAGGATGGGTGAAGGGGTAAAGGGATGCAGAAGTGCAGATTGTTGGTTGCAGAATGGTCATGGGGATGTGGAGTGCAACATAGAAAATATAGTTAATATTGTAATGACTAGGTATAGTGTCAGATGGGTACTAATTTATTGGGTTATCACTTGATAGGTTACATAAATGTCTAATCACAGGGCTGTACACCTAAAACTAATAGAATATTGTAAGTTGTGGGGGACCCCTGACCACAGTAGATCCCCCAGTGCCGTGTGTGGGACACATGAACCATCCCAAACAGCTCATGTGTAAGGGGAAGAAGATCTGGCCAGTGGTTTGAGGCCAAAGGCCCAGTTTTGTTCCCTAAGATCTTTTATTCAAAGGGGCAAACTTGAAGGCATGTAGTTTATCAATCAATGCTAAATAACGCTAATTACAGGGAAAGGGAAAAAACAACTGAAGGGCCAAGGAGATCTCACTCAGGTCAGGATGTGGATTCAAATTTTAAAAACTTCTGCTGTTAATGCAACAAAGGATCAGGTGAGGTGAGAGAACAGGCTGGGCTTCATAGTAGCTAAGATATTTTCCCATGACCTAGTTCCCCTTCCCCCAGGGCCCATTGGCTATAACATGGAAACATGTATGTACCCAGCATTCCCAGTCTTATGGTCAGGACTTACAGATTTAGCCTGGCCCATGCGGGACTCCAAGTTTCAATGTTTTCCCAGGTGGACCCTGACAATAAGTCAACTATAGTTTAAAAAAGAAAATCAAACCCAGTATATAAGTATTTCATATGAAGAAATTGACAGATTACTAGCATCTGTATTTTTGAAATAGCAATTAGAAGCTTTTTTGAAGGGCATCTCATTAGGTCAACTTCAAATGTATAATTTAGGATATGACTTGGATTAATAATTTTGAGTGAACATCTTATAAGTGTACATATAGTAATGAAACATTTAAAAGAATTTGAGTCTTCATGTTTACAAATATAATTTATTTTTATAATAATCACTTAAGTACTTGAGAAATCTTCTCCTGAGTTAGACATTAAAGAGATTTAAAATAGATAATGGTCTATATTAAATTTATAAACATAATTAAAAAGTTAAGGTTTTTAAGTTTATAATTAGGGCCAAGTATTACTAACAAGCTCTTTAAAATGATTGTTAAGCTTACTAGAATTGAATGATTGATTTTGTTGGTTTAACTTAAAAGCTTAAGAATTAGCTATTTAAAACATGTATCTTGAAGCATTTTATATTAAATTTTAAAACTGAAATCAACCCCCTCTTTGCAAAAGTTACTTCCAGGACAATAAAAACTTCACATTTAACAGCAATCTTCCTGATCTTGTCACATCCTTCTATGCTGGATTAGGGATTTCAGCATGGGCCAAAAAATTCTTACTTATAATCTATCAATTAGTCTCTAATTTCACTCTTCTTGAATTTTTCACATGAACCTCTGTCAGTTTAGGGTTACCTACTCCTACTAGTGAAGCTAGCATTTTTGGACATGCATATAGGACTTGGTATTTATTGCTATTTCCATCTTAGAACCATTATGCCTTTCTCATTATGATTCACTGTTGACTGACTGAGCTCTTTTCCTTTCTCCTACAATCTAGTTTCCTATACTAACCCCTTTTCCCCTACTACTGTGGCTGTGCTCAGCCCTCTCCACATTTACACAAATCAAATCCTTCTTGAAAGCATAGTCAGTTTCTTATTACTCTCTCTTTTTCTGACTTACTGCAGCAAGGATGGTCTACCAATCATTTCCCCCTGGAACCTTGGCTGTGCAATATCATACATTGCCTTGCCTTTTTCCCCCAAGCTTTTAGCTTTGGAAGGGTAAGGGCTTTGACTTACCTGTTCCCCAATAGCTAGCACAGAGCTATTAGGTGATCAATAGACATTTCTTGAATGAAAGAATTTTCTTAGAAGTGTCATTGCACACAGTTTACATTATTATCTGTGTTCGGATGTCTCCTCAAACCTACAAACATGATTGACTTCTCAGGCTCCTGCTAAAGCATCTCTCTAGTTATAGTAATAGTAGCAGGTAATATTTATTGAATTAATCACTTAATGTATATGCCCAACACTGTCTTTGTGCTTTTCTTGTTTATTTTTTATTCTAACTCAGTTATTCTACACAACATTAATAAGAGAGAGGTACTATTATTATTTCCATTTAGTTAAGGAATGGATAAATAATATGCCCAAGGTCACACAGGTAGTAAGTGATAAAACACACTGGGTTCTGATTGACAACCAACTGGTGTCAGGACCTGCCCTTCATAAAATGCCCAGATAGAAACTTAAATACGTTCACTTTAAACAAATAGACAGCCAGATATATCTCTAGCAGAGTGGGTTTATTTAGGAACAACAAAGAATTGCAATTTTAAATGTGCATTTTAATAGAGAACCATGCACAAGTCATGAGGCTCAAAAGAGAGGAAACTTTTTTTTTATCTGTATTTTGTGACTTTAAAATATATATATTTTATTTATTATTTTTAAGAAAGGAGAAGGGAGAGAGACATCAATGTATGATTGCCTTTCACCTGCCTCCAGCTATAGACCTGGCTGGAGACCTGGCTTGCAACCTGGTCATGTGCCCTGGCTGGGAATTGAACCAGCGACCTTTGGATTCACAGGCTGGCGCCTTATCCACTGTACCACTAGCAAGGGCTGGTGGAAACTCTCTTTTATAGAGGAGAAGTCAGGTCACTATTGTTAACAGAGTACTCTGTCAGGCTTCATGATTCACGAAGAGTGTGAGAGCTCCTCCTTCTGGTATCCAGACTTAATTTTAAATGAGGTTTCTGTTAATTAATTTTTACAAAGGCCAATTATATGGAACCTTAATATTGGAAAAGACTTCAAGTATCCCCTTGTGCTGGAGACCTTTGGTCTAAAGCACTGGAGCATTTGTATTCCAAGGGCTGTGAGAAGATTTTTAAGGAGTACTTAAGTATGGATATTTGAAGAGAATCTATTTTCAGCTCCTTAATTTCAATTTTATTATTAAACTTGATCTTTTTATTAAATTTTATCTGCTTGCCTATGTTGAAGACCAGGGGAGAATGGTAAAGGGATTAAGAAGTACAAATTGGCATTTACAAAATAGTCATGAGGATGTGAAGTACAGCTTAGGGAATATAGTCAATAATATTGTAATAACTATGTATAATGTCAGGGTGGGTACTAGACTTATCAAGGGAACAAATGTCTAACCACTATACTGTACACCTGAAATTAATATCGAGTGTTAGCTGTAATTGAAAAATAAAAAAGAAGATAATCATATCAAAATTAAAACTAAAATATGAAGCAACTATCATTCAGAACTATCAGAAATTAAGTTAAGTGAAATTCTGACAATTACAGAATTGAAGAAACCACATCCATCCAGACTGTAGAAGAGGCAGAGATGTGGAATGGGCTGGTCTCACATTCATGCATGAGGGATACTCTGGAGGGATAACTTGGGAGTGCAGAGTCCCAGCACCACACCAGGGCTTCCAGTCCAGGGTTCCAGTGCCAGGAAGATAAGTCCCCATAACTTCTGGCTATAAAGACTGTCAGGGATTGAGTCAGTAGAAAAAACATCTGGAGTTCCAAGCAGTTCCTCTTAAAGGATGCACACAGAGACTTCCTCCGCCTCATTCTCTCTGAGCTCCAGCACTGGGGTAGTAGCTTCAAAGGCACAAGTGGCATACAGGAAAAAACTGAAGTGTTTGGTATCAAGGCAAGAGCTGGGGGACAACTTTCTTCCAGATAGAAAGGTGGGCAGGAACCCTTATCCCTTTTCTGAACCCTTCCCACACAGATCCACAGAGCCAGCAGGCTGGTGCCATAATACTGTTTGTCCCAACCAATTTATAGGCCCACCCAAGCTGCTTTTCCATATGAATGCTTCACAACATCTTAAATCCTTTTAAATAAGCAACAACCAGCTTCAGTGAGCCCCTGGCTCCCAAACCTCTTGCTAAGTGGCCCCAGGCTCAATTCTAGCAGCAGCCAGCCTACATTCACAGCTTGGCTTTGCCTGGGAATCTCCAGGCCCAGCACAGGTAGCAGCCACCTCAGATGGCTTTATAGCTCAGGCAGGGTGCCCTGGGGAAGTACACACACATGTAGGAGCAGACCTGGGTCTGCACCACCCAGGAAACCACAGAGCCTGCACACCCAGTAGATAGCTACAGACCACATCAGAGCACCACCACTCTGCCTCTGCACAGCTGATCCTCCACAGAGGGCAGAGGTTGATGATCAGTGGTCACGGCCAGTCCTTGCAGCTGACTGTCCTGGGTAAATCCCTCCCATTGACCTGCCAACAGCAACCAAGGCTCAGCTACTAGGGGAGGGTGTACTTATCCCACATAACAGATGCACCTTAAGTATACAGCTCAGGTGATAGTGGAGGTTGTGCCACTGGACCCCATGACACCTAGTATATTAGACCATGCTACCAAGACTGAGAGCCGTAGCAGCTCTATCTAATACATAGAAACAAATACTGAGAGGCTGCCAAAATGAGGAGACAGAGAACCATGGCCCAAATGAAAGAACAGATCAAAATTCTAGTAAAAGATACATTTACAAAATGGAATGGAATACTACCCAGCAGAAAGGAAGAAGAAACTCCTACCTTTTGCAACAATATGGATGGAACTGGAGAGTATTATGCTTAGTGAAATAAGCCAGTCAGTGAAAGACAAATACCATATGATCTCACCCAATACAGAAGACTAATGAACAAAACAAACAAACAAGCAAAATAGAACCAGAGGCATGGAAACAAGGAACAGACCTTCAGTGGGTAGAGGGGAGAGGAGAAGGGAAAGGGGGAGAAAGAGGCAAAGAAGAGGAACAGTTTAGTCAAGGAACTAGCATGAATGACATGAACAACAAGTGGGATTGACTGTGGGAGGGGGAATGGGGAGAGGGGCAGGGCAGAGCAGAGGGGGGAAAATGGGATGAATGTAAGACAACAATAAAATTAAATTAAAAAAAAAGACTTCAGGGACAAATTTGGGAAATTTGACTATGGACAGTTATTAAATATGTGGGGGCTACTGCTAGTTTTCTTAGGTGTCATAATGTCATTGTGTTTTACTTAAAGCAGCCTCCTCATTTCTTGGAGACACATGCTAAAATTTTAGGGGTGAAATGTCATGATATCTACAATTTAGTTCAGCAAAACATAATATATATAAATTTACACAGATAAAATAAATAAAACAGAATGTTAATAATTGTTTTTTAAAATTTAGTAAAAGAACTAAACAAAGGGGAGATAAGCAATCTATCAGATGTAGAGTTCAAAACACTAGTTATAAGGATGCTCAAGGAACTTAGTGAGAACCTCAACAGCATAAAAAAGATCTAGTCAGAAACATAGGATACACTAATTGAAATAGAGAAAAATTTAAAGAGAAACAATAATAGAGAATGAATCATCAAATAAAATAATCTTCTACAAAGAACTTGCATTTGAAACTGAAAACCAAATCAATAATTTGGAACATAAGGAAACAAAAACCAACCAATCAGAACAAAAAGAAGAAAAAAGAATGCCCAAGAAATGAGGATAACATAAGCAGCCCCTGGGACACCTTCAAGCATTCCAATATCACATCATTTGGGGTGTCAAAAGAAGAGAAAGAGCAAGAAACTGGAAATCTACTTGAAAAAATAATGAAAGAAAACGTTCCCTAACTTGGTGAAAGAAATAAACATGTAAATCCAGGATGTGCAGAGTCCCAAACTAGTTAGATGAGGAATTAAGAAGTACAAATAGATAGTTACATAACAGCCATGAAATGTAAAGTACAATATAGGAAATGGAGTAGTAATTGAATGGGTCATGGAGTAGCATGACCCATTGACATGAACAAAGTTGTGGGGATTGCCTGAGGGAGTGGGGGATGCTGGGTGGAGGGGGGCAAAGGGAAAAAAATCAGGACAACTATAATAGCAGAATCAATAAAATATAATAAAAATCTTTTAAAAATTTCATCTGTATGAGAAGTGGCTCATTTTCCCACTTCACTAAAGGAAGATGTGATCCTATTTATTTAAAAGCTTACTTTGGTGACTTGCTTTGAGATGTAAAACTTCCTGGGCACCAATCCAAAGGGTAGCCTTAATCAATGAGGGTAACAGGAAGTCGAGGACAGCCAATAAGTTGCTGCTAAGTATTATCAAGCACTATCAAGAAAAAAAAATAGTGAGGAATGACAGAGAATAACAAGGGGACAGTTATCTGCTTAGAACAAATGGTGAAGTGACACCTTTCACTTGGGTGACATACAAGTACAAGATGAGACTGAAGGATGAGGCCATTTTCTGATTTTCTGTCCTAAGAAGAATAAAAAAGGAAGTAATAGTTGTTGAACACTGCAGAATACCTGGAGATATTACCACTTCTCATTTTATAGAAAAGGAACCCTGGAGCATGGGAGGCTAAACAACCTGATTAAAGTCACACAGGATTCAACACCATGAGTTCAAAGCATGTTCTCATGTCAACACCTTTTGAGTACCACTAAAGAGAATAAACCATCAAAGGAAATAATCTTCCACAAAGAACTTGGAATTATACTGAAAGGACTATAAGCCAACATGATAAAGAAAGAGGACACGTAGCTATTTTCAGATGAGTTCAGGCATCTGTATTGCATAAACACTAGACCCTGAAGAAGATGGGGTGTGTAATATCTGACAAAGCCGCTGTCAGGCATGAAGCATGAAGACATGGGAGAAGAGTAAAATTAAATAAAGCTAGGCAGTAGCTCATGAAAATAATAGATCTATAAAATTGCCATTGATATCCCAGCAAAATTCTGGGCAAGCACATTGGCAGAGGGGTTAAGGACCCAAGCACCAGCCTCAGGCAGACTGTAAAGGGACAAACTTCATCTCCTCCGTTTTCTAGTAAGTGTATCATATCACTTAAGCTCTCTGAGCCTTGGGTTTTTCATCTGCAAACAGAAGTTAATAATGACCACTTCAGAACAAAATAAACAAACAAGCAAAATAGAACCAGATACCTGAATACAATGAATAGACCTTCAGTGGGCGAGGGGGAGGGGGAGGAGAGGAAGAGGTAAAGAAGGGGAGCAGTTTAGTCAAGGAACTAGTATGGGAGAACCATGGACATGGACAGGTAGGATTGACTTTCGGGTGGGTGGGTGGGGAAGGGGACAGAGGGGAGGAAAAAGGAGATGCATGTAATAAAACAACACTAAAATTAAATTAAAAAAAAAATAATGACCACTTCATAAGGCTATGGTGATGATGTAATGGATTCATGTATGTAAAGCATTCAGTATAGTGCACAGTAGATGGAAAGCATTCAATAAACAATAAATACTATAGTTTCAATTTCTTAAATATATGATTAATCAAATGACTGGTGAGTGTTCAGAAGACGAAATGGCGATAGTCAGGCAGTCCTTCATCCTACAAATGCTGTATTTATTGAGTGTCTACTAGGGATCTTTCCTACAGAGAAAAGAGAAGCTACAAAAAGGAATTGTGATTTATGGTCTATCTGAAAAAGAAAGATTTGGCTTATTCATTAACTATCCCAAGTTTCCATTACTGGTTACACTGTGTACAGTTTTTTTCTGCTTGATCTGGCAGGGAGGTTGTAATTCTGCATTTTTGTATGTGGCATTGCAATCTATCTGTTGCCATGGAGAAACAAAGTGAAAAGAAGGCAAACCCTGGCTTCAATACAAACAGTGTCAAAGAACAAATATAGAAAAAATAATGAAAACAAATGGAAAAAGCAAAATGGCTTTCTGCTTGAATGTGTATATGACAGCATGAAATCTCTTTTGTCATGAGGTAAAATGGAAAGTAGAATCAATACCCCATATTCTAAATACTGGTTTAAATTCACATTTTAAAATGCATTAAATAGCCACAAAGATATATGCAGAATGGAGAATATATTAATTATAAAATATTTCTGAATTCTATTTTTCTGGATGGTTTGAGCTTACTTGATAACCATTTTTTACTCTGGTAAACTGACACCTGGGTTATTTAAATTGCAAAAATTATGTAAGGATGCATGGTTCCTTATCATTTAGACTTGCAGAAAACAATTTAAAAGTTGTATCATTAATTTCGCAAACATACAGCCTCCTGTAGAAGGGCATAGTCCAAGGGATGGCATTAGAGACAAGGAGGCCAACCATCCATGTTTATTAAACACCTACCACATTTTGTATGTTTTCAATATATCATTTCATTTCACACACATAATAAACCCACGAGGCTCACATTTGACTAAAATTCAGAGAAGGTGTGTAATTTGCCTAAGATCTTGCTGCTAGTGAGATGCAGGTCGAGTATTTGTGACTTGAATCTTCTGACCCTAAACTCAGGCTCTGATCACTTCATGATGCTACTTCTTACCAGGCAATGTGGTTTAGAGTCCAGAACACAGGGAAGCAGCAGGCCTGGTTCTCAACCCTAACATTAAAAACCATGGATAGTGGAGAAATTACCTTACTTCGCTAGGGTCATTTTCTTATTTGTAAAAGGGAAAATGGAGAGCAAGAATGCCTGGGGTCACCTTCCAATCCCATCTACGACCCTGTGGTCTATGGTCAGAGGTGGATTTACTGTGAAGCAAATAAAGCTTGAGCTTCTGCGGGCTCCTGCGGGTGCTGGTTGCTGCAGTTGCAGGGAGCAATAAAACGTTCTAGGTCGAGAGGAAAATCCAGGTTGCTATCAGGAAGCATTTCTATGGAAGCATTTCTGGTAAATTACGTGAAGAGATCTCAGGGGAAAGGCCCTGAATTTCTATGATTCCAGGAATTTGAAGTCTAAATCAATATTTTCTCTTGTACCTGATGTGTGTTAACAATTTTTCACCCTTTTTCTTAGAGAACTTGTATAAGTATCAGGATGTGTCTCAGAGTGTGGTCCTGTGGGGACTGCCAAGATCTCCCTAGGCTGCCAGGAACTATAAGGCTGCTGGCCTTCTCTACACATCCCAGTCCTGCCTGGACACACACTCCTCACCCTCTTCAGACATAGGACTGCTTTGGACAGCTGCCATCCCAGCTTGGAATTACCCCTTGATGTCACCCTTGCTCACTGAGCATGAGCTTAGATCCTCCCAGAGTGAAACTCTTCAATTAAAAACACCTCATAAAATAAGGTTGGGAATCCCCATTCATCAGCTCTGCTTGTGGAGAGAGATAGTGGCAATGAAAGGCCCACAGGCAGGGGGCCCGGGGCAGGGAAGAATGCCTTTGAGAATCAGAGTGTCAGCAGTCTTGCAAACCTCTGAAGAACCAACTGATAAATAACAACGATCCCCTTCAGCCTGCTCTGCCACCTGCGCAACCCTGTTTGCTAGTGCAGGGATTTTTGTTTTTGTTTTTGTTTTTTTTAAGATTTTATGTATTATGTTTAGAGAGAGGGCAAGGGAGAGAGGCAGAGAGGGAGAGAAACATCAATGTATGGTTGCCTTTCACCTGCCTCCAGCTAAGGACCTGGCTGGAGGCCTGGCTTGCAACCTGGTTATGTTGCCCTGGCTGGGAATCCAACCGGTGACCTTTGGGTTCAAAGGCTGGTGCCTTATCCACTGAGCCACCAGCTAGGGCACCAGCGCAGGTTTTTACTGCCTCAGACACTCTCACCTTCTGTAGGTCTTACTGCACCATGGGAGGAAATCACAGGCAAGTGTGGGCAACAAATTCTCACTGTGTCTACATAAGAATCAAAGCAATAGCCTGGACAATTTGGGATACAAAACTGACTTTTGCATCAACCTTGCTGATAACTTATTTTAGACATTTTTCTCTTTGAAAGGGCCTGATAATTGCTCCCAATTTCCACTTCACTTTAAAAGGCAAGCAATCACCTGAGAGTTCCTTTACCAAGCGTTTCCATTACAAGAGGTAGACTAGCTGATGTAGAATGAATCTTTACAAGGTCTGCTGCCTGTTTTTTCTGAAACCTGTCTTGGTTTTTAAGCGGACAAGAACTTGCAGAATTTTGATGCAAGGCCTGTGTCTATTCCCTTCCTCCTTCCTACCATTCTAACCATCACCCCCACCTCTGCCCTGACATCTAGTTCCAATGGTTTTGAACCTCTGTTGGCCCAGCTTCTCTTATAGCCAAAGCCAAGAAGCTCAGGAAGGGTGAAAATGAGGTCCTGTGAGTGCCCAAGTCACATTCTGTGTCTGTTTAGAGGCCAGTGCTACCCAATGGAAATCCCTGCTACGTTGGAAATGTCCCCTGGCCATGCTGTCCAAGGTATTAGCCACTAGTCATCTCTGGCACCTGGAAATTGAAATAGGCTCATGTGGTTGAGGAACCAAATTGTTAATTTTACTTAATTTAAATTTAAATTGAAATAGGCTCATGCATTTACTAGCTACCACGCTGGACAGCACAAGCCTAGATCCTCGGATTGCATATGCCCTGGGACAATGGATCAGTTTATGTTCCTGGTTTTTGGACCCAAAGTCAACAGGTAGATGTATTAACACACTGTGAATGAGAAGGATTTGGTAGTATCGGACTTTCTATAAATGTCTGAAACAGGCTGCTTTACCCTTGTTATATAATTGATTCCGAAGTAAGAAGAAAACTCGTATTTATGGCATGCCCACTAGGTGCCAAGCATTTTATATACATGTGTGTGTGTGTATGTATATGTGTATATATGCATATATATGTATATATAAATATACATACATACACAAATATGTACAAATATTTTAGAATTTTAAAAAATTATTATTTTTAGAGAGGGGAAGGTAGGGAGGAAGAACAGAAGAGAAACATTAATGTATGGTTGCCTTTTGAGTTTGCATGCCTCCAGGCTGGAGACCTGGCTGGAGGCCTGGCTGGAGAACTGCCCTGCAATCTGGGTATGTGCCCTGAATTGAACCAGTGGTCCTTGTGTTTGAAGGCCGATGCTCAATCCACTGAGCCACACCAGCCAGGGCTATGTATATTTTTTATGTGTGTGTGTGTGTGTGAGAGAGAGAGAGAGAGAGAGAGAGAGAGAGAGAGAGAGAGGGATTGAAAAATATCCTGCAATTTTCTGCCTCGCAGATCCTGATCAAGGTCTGGGAGGCTGATAGGAGTGACAGTTGAGGAGATGGATTGAAGAAAAAGAGGAGTTTGAAAAGGGTACACCATATTACCAATGAAGGAGCTGGCACCTACAAGGATGAAGGAATGGGAAGATGCCTGAGAGGCAGGTGGAGGGCATTAGCCAGGGAGGCAGGAGTGCTCAGGAGAGGAGGATGAGAGACTGGGGTAGCTACCACCCAGTATGGGATCTTGGGGACCTGCTTGGGTCAAGGGTTTTCAAGATGTTTTTCTCTGTGTTATATGCTGCAATAATAATTACCATGGCAAACACTTTCTAAACTATGAAGGTCTGTCCTTAAAGTATTGGCCACGCAAACTATTTCAAATTATATTAACATTAGCTCAATACTTTCGGGATAGACCTTTGTATGTCCCAGGCACTGTTCTTTATGTCTAGTAATTCATTTAACCTTGAGACTCTGGGGTTGTCTGTAGGAGAAACTGAGCCCCAGCTATTCAAGACCATTGGAATTGGATGTTAGGGCAGAGGCAGGAGTGATGGTCAGGAAGGTATGGAGGAGAAAGGAAACAGATACAGGCCCTGCATCTAAATTCTGCAAGCTCTGTCTAGCCTACCTACAATCAATACAGGTTTCCAAGAAACAAGGCAGCAGGCTTTGAAAAGATTCAATCTACAATACTTTTATTGTTCTGCTTCTTATAGTCTCTAAAGCTGTTAGACAAATACTATTATTACTTTTATTTCACAGATGAAGAGCATAGAGGTGACCCAACAACCTGCTCAAGGACATACAACCAAGAAATGAGGGGGCCAGGATTTGATCTCAAGTCCATGGCTTAATCATATGTGTATTGCCACTTGTAAACCCCCTTTATCATTTTTAAAAAAAGATTTTAGCCCTGGTGGCACACTGGATAAGGAGCCAGCCAGCAAACCCAAAGGTCGCTGGTTCAATTCCCGAGCCAGGGCACATAACCAGGTTTTAAGCCAGGTTGTAAGCCAGGTCCGTAGCTGGAGGCAGGTGAAAGGCAACCGTACATTGATGTTTCTCTCCCTCTCTGCCTCTCTCCCTTTCCTTCTCTCTAAAAATAATAAATTATTTAAAAAAAAAAAAAAAACTTTAGTTATTATTTTCAGAGGAAAGGGCAGGGAGGGAGGAAGAAGGGGAGAGAAACACCAATGTACGATTGCCTTTCACCTGCCTCCAGCTACAGACTTGGCTGGAGACCTGGCTTGCAACCTGGTTATGTGCCCTGGCTGGGAATCAAACCAGCAACATTTGGGTTCGCAGGCTGGTGCCTATCCACTGTGCCAGCAGCCAAGGCCTATCATTTTTTAAAAGGCCTCATACAGCCCTGGCTGGTGTGGCTCAGTGGATTGAGTGCCAGCCATGAACCAAAGGGCCACCAATTTGATTCCCAGTCAGGGCACATACCTGGGTTGTAGGCCAGGTCCCTAGTTTGGGGCACATGAGAGGCAATCACACATTTCTCTCCCTCTCTTTCTCTCTAAAATTAAATAAATAAACTATTTTTTAAAAAGACCTCTTACAGGTATATATTACTTTTTAAGATATTGCGGAATTGATTTCTGTTTCTTTTGAGTGTGACACTTTGGGCAGGGTGGGAGGAAGAAGGGCCAGTTTTATTTGAGGCCCATGCACGAACTCCCAGCATCTTCAAGAGGTACCTAGGTACCTAAGATTATTCCTATTGTAGAGTCTATGGTAGTAAATGATAGTCAAAATCATGTCCCGAGGATCTGAAGGAAAAAAAAAAGTCTCTTGACTTTTTAGGTTCTTTCGATTACAGTGATGTGTTTTCTCTTTGTACCAATAGATCTCTCTTAGCTTTAGAAAAAAGTAATTTTTTTTTCAAAGTGAGTTTTTTTTTTTTTTAACCTAAATGTTGAATGAGTAAGAAGATGTTGAGGAGATTTGACAGGAAGGAAACAGACCACACATCCTATCACTCTGCCTCCTGGAGCTGGCAGTCTCTTCCAGGGCTACTCCGTGTTAATTATGAGGGATGAGTCCCAAGGGGAACCATGGCAAGATGAAGATGGTTTGCAGAAAATGAGATTTGTGAGCAGAGGCCAAAGGAATGGGAGTCATAAATTTCAGGCAGATTTCTTCCTTACTGAAAATGACTTAGAAAGCTTTAAAAATACAGTTGCCCAGAGTCGGAGCCAATGGTCACCATCAAGAGGTCTGGGTAATGGTCCCTGAGCCCTGGCCTGGGGACAAAGACTAGAGAAGGGACAGGTGTGCATGTGAGTGCAGCAGATTATATTTCCACAGTCGCCCCTTAGCAGAGCAGGTGCTTCTTGGCAAGCTCTAGCAGCCAAAATACTGGGTTCAGATTCTGGCCTTGCCCTTCTAGCTGTGTGACTTTACCAATTTTCCTAAACTTTAATATTGTCACCTGAAAAATGAGTGTGTTTTGCTACTGTACAACTACCTGTTGTGTGGAATTGGGGTTGAGGATAATTTAAAATAATGATTGTCAGATTAACCCAACACACACCATGTGCTCAATGCCTTTCAATAAATATTATTTAAGGATAAACTAAGAAGATTTGAAATGAAACTGTCTGTCAGACATAAGGATGCACCACCAGGAGAAATAATGAATTTCACTCTGGAGATTTGAAATAGTTTGCAATTTTCCTATCGCTGAGTGCTGCTCTATACTTTCAAGTTTCCCTACAATGACAGAAATTGGCCATGACATTATTTTCTAACTAAAAATATAAATGATAAGACACACCTTTCATTTTTAAAGGAATTTTCATCAAAAGAACACTTTTATCAATGAATGATTTTATTTCTTAATTGCATAAATGTCCATCAAACATTTCCTTCCAAATGCTACAAAGCATTTGGGCATCTCCTGAAAAGTCTGTTATCTGCTAAATGTCTGCCATGGAAATTCTTTTAAAGGCTGACTAGAAACCAGACCTGCATTAAAGTGCTTTGGAAGTATCAACTAATTAATTCTTTTCAAAGACATTAAAATAGTTTAGAGTTATGACTGTAGCACTAAAGGAAATGAATGACTCATTCTAACAATTACTCCTCTTGAAAGCAAAAGGTAAAGTTACAGAGTGTTAACTCTCCGTCCTTTACAGCAGAAATACCAAAATCTGTGCAATTGCCTACAGCATTCTTGGGTTTCATCCCCTGAAGGCAAAGGGTTCCTAACATGGAGTGCTTGTCCCACTCTTTTAGAATGTGGTCAGCCAATGTCCAGGCAGGATCACCAGAAAACGCACTTGTTTTATCCTGAATTTTCACAAGAAGCAGAAGAGACCCTTTTTCAAAGATGAGGTTAAATTTAATCAACTCTGAGTGTCCCTGCCCAGCATTGCCTGGAGCCAATACTAGGGCTGGTGTAAGTCCAGTCAATTGCAGTCAGTAGAGCCCCAGCTGATGACAACACCTGCCTATGTTTGTTTATACGAAGAGGATATGGCTAGTCTGACTCTTGTTAAGCCTCGTCAGCTGCCTCAGTTTTCCGGTATGCTTAAGAGAAGGTTCATCAGAAGAGGCTGAGTTGACCTTCTGTGTGAGCACCCATCAGAGATATTTATACCAAATGCTGGTGATGGGCCCCAAGGTAACGGTGGATGCTCAGTCTACATCCCATGATGAGTATGGCTATACGCTGCCAGCACCATATCAGATTCTGTTTCACTGACAGATCAGTAGCTTGGAAAGAGTTTGACTTTGACATCAGAGAGACCTGAGTGGACCTGCCCATTCCCAGCTATGTGACTGGGGA
This sequence comes from Noctilio leporinus, assembly GCA_004026585.1. Classification (NCBI taxonomy): domain Eukaryota; kingdom Metazoa; phylum Chordata; class Mammalia; order Chiroptera; family Noctilionidae; genus Noctilio; species Noctilio leporinus. The sequence goes on along the minus strand of PVIW01007143.1, from coordinate 39,673 downwards.
GGGTTAATTAACCTCTTTAAGCCCAGGTTTCCTTATTTATACAATGAGAGTGATAAAGTCAATTTAATGTAAGGATTAAATGAAATGATGCATTTAAAACACCCAAAAACTTTATAGGCTGACCTTCAGTTAAAAAAAAATAATTTTTATTCCTGGCCCATTGATAATCACTTGTTTGGAAAAATGATGCATTAATTACAAAAAGTTGGAGAGTGTTTCTCAGGAAAACTTGTATTTCTGGAAAATGATTGAAGCTATAATAATCAATACCTTATAAAATCAGGTTATAAAACTACATACTTTCATACTTGTTATAAAAACACCTATATACACACACACACACACACACACACACACACACATACATATATAACCATATACATATGGGAAAAGTCATGGAGAATATACAATCAAAGATCAATGTACCTGTGGTGAGATTTTATCTCTTCACACAGATTTTCTCGTTTTTCTTCAATTAATATGCATTACTTGTGAAACTAAAACTCATCTCTAAACCATTTTGTAGTACTTAAATGACATTGCTCATTTAAATTTTACCTTTATCCCAATTCTTTCCACTGGCCTTCCTGGTGCCCCGAAGCTGTCCGCATGACAGCACTGAAGTGGCAGGTACCCAAGCCTGTGTCCCGAGGTCCTGGATTTGAGACAAGGAAGAGAGAACTTAATGGAGGACCAGAGAAGACCGCTCCTTTATTATCCTGCAAACGCGGGTGGGGGAGTCGCATGGCTGGATTGCACATTCACGGAATGTTCAAGGAGCAAAACAAAGGAATTGTTCTGAACAGCATCAGGCAGGAAAAGGAGAGGCAAGGAATGGTCTTTGAGGCAGGAAATCCATGTGGAAGCAATGTTTATAAAGTGTGCAGGGCAGCCAAGTAAGGTCCGAAACTCCTACCTACTCTGTCTCACTAGGACTCCCTCATCCTATGCATCTTTATGCCACTCCACACCTCTGTACCTCCACATGTACACACGCGTACACATGTGTACACACACACACACACACTTCCATGTTGTTCAAACCTACCAAGGTATGAGGCCCTTCTCCTGGCCAGGTTGGATTAGGTGGGTGATCTTTCTAGAGAAATCTAGCAGCAGCATGGAAATTGAATAAAACGCACTGTTGCCACGCTGAGTAAGCCAAGACTGAACTGTGCTGGCAATTCTAAACATTGTCAGTGATGAAGTAACTCCCAGCAAGGCAGAGCCGCTCCACCTCCGCCCCCTGCACCCCCCTGTACCCCCCCACCCCCCATCCAGAGGTACACTGGGGCCTGGAGAATTAGCTCAGGAAGCTGCCACCTCTAGATTCTCACCTCTAATGGGCCACCACTGGCTGGAGTAGAGAGGGTCCAGCACCTGTCCTGCTATGAGGCCATTACAGCAGAGCTCCTTTGGTCCATCACCACCCCCCTAACCCCCACCCCCAGGATTCCGAACAAGAAGGAAGGGCAATTCATGAGCAGACTCTACTTTTCACACTTTTTCACAGTGATGCATGTGCAGGTGTGTTCACCATCTAGGAAAGGGGTAAGGAAAGGTAGCTGAAACACAGTAACAGCCTTTTGGATTGAACCTCTCCTCCATGGTTCTCTAGCATTTCTGTCTTTGGCTTCTTTCCAGAAGTTTGGAGTTCTCCGAGTTCCTGGGAATGCCCCTCTTAATAGTTTCTCCAGCATGATTCCACCCTGTGGTGACCCTTGGCCACTGTCAGGGAAACGAGGCCTGGAGTCTTAGCGGGGAGGACAAAAGAGGATGCTACATGCAGAATGGATGACCTGGACAGGACAGAAGCGGAGATCCTGCAAACCTTTCAGGCAGGAGTTACACCCTCAGGCATGTGCATTAAATGAATGAAGCTGGTGGGTGTCAAAGGAAAAACAAGGTACAGTCTTTCCTGCTTTTCTAGAAGTTCTGGCCTTCTCAATGCAACAGGCATTCCCCCACATTCCTTATACCTATGTTAGAAAAACAAAGCACTTGGCTCTGTGGTGAGGAGAAAATCAAGAGGGTGGGGAAGTGTAGACAGAAGCAGGCTTGTCCCTTGTGAATGGCGTGGACAGAGCACTGTTGTCACTGTGGAAATGGGGGTGAATGGGAACGGGGGCTCCTGATTTGACAAGGCAACTGGCAGTCTGGGCCCTTACATGGACTCTTCTGATATTTGAATGTTGGTTCAGTTACAAACAGCAGCAGCAGCAGCACTAAAGAACTAAAGAAAACAAAGCAGATGCGGCCCTAGAGACACTCCTTTTTGATGTCTGCATCAAACAGAGCTTCCTCTTTGTTCCCTCAGGGAGGTAAGATAACACTTTCCTGTGGAGGCGGGTCTGCCTAGAGTGGGTGCTGTTGTCTCTCCCTGGCTGGCGCTGGTCACATCTCACAGCTGAACCCCCCCACCCCCCACCCTTCCTTAGCAGCTAGTCCCTGGAGAGTATGCCAATCTCAATTTCCAAGGTTGCAGATGCGTATACCTTTTTCTGCATTACTTCTACTCCTCTGTCCTGAAGGCCACGGCCAAAGACAGCTCCAGAAAATCTACTTAGAAGAGATCTTGGGTTGTGCACCTTGCTGGACTGGAAAGTGCGACTTGAAACTGCCTTTGTGAAGCACTTTATATTAAGATTGAGAAAGGGCTATAAACTGTCCTTATCAAATTTTGAAGAGTGGGCTGCCTGAGGCCATCATAACATCTCCATTTCCCCAGTGGAAACATTCTTGGGATAAGATTAGATACAGCTGGTCACCCAAAGGCATCACTATACAAGAAGGTTTTATTGTGGTATCTTTCTTAGGAATAGTCACATTCTGGAAATTCTTTGAAGCCAGAGGAATTAATCTTTCCTTTTAGATTAAGTACAAAGATCTAAGATCACTTACAAAACCCAGTTTGATCCGGCCTCTGCTGGCCTCCCTACCCTTATCTCCCACAACTACTTCCTCCCCCTACACTGAATGTTTTGTTTTTATTGTTGTTATTCCTTAAGTATGTTATACTCTCCCCATCATGTCTTTATTTGGCTGACTTCTACATTCAGGTCACTTGAGATATCACTTCTTCCATTCTCCACCCCCCTTCCCATACCCCCGAATGGGGCAAAGTTCCCTTCCTGTGTACTCTTCCCAATCACGCAATTTAACTGTATTTAATAGTGCTGTTGCAGGTGGGTTCTCTAGGAAGCACAAGCAGAACTGTAGTTAGGAGTAGAGAAGCTTGGTGTAAAAGAAAAAGGAGGGTATCGGTTTCTTAGAAAAACCACAACAAATTACCACCAACTTGGTGCCTTAAAACGACAGAAAGGTACCATACTTTCACAATTCTGGAGGCCAGAAGCCTAAAATCAAGGCGCCAGCCCAGCTGTGTTCCCTCCGAAGGCTCCAGGGTAGAATCCCCTCCTTCCTTTCTCCAGCTGCTGGAGGCTCCAGGCATCCCAGGCTGTGGCTACATACCCGGAGCCTCCGCCTCCAAGCTCCCAAAGCTCCTCTGTCTCCTTCCTCTCTGCTTATCTCTTAGCAAGACACATTTGAGGCCCCTCCCAGATGATCCAGAATGGCCTCCTCATTTTAAAAAATCCTTAACTGTGCCGGCTTGCGAACCCAAAGGTGGCTGGTTTGATTCCCAGCCAGGGCACATAACCAGGTTGCAACCCAGGTCTCCAGCCAGGTCCGTAGCTGGAGGCAGGTGAAAGGCAACCATACATTGATTGATGTTTCTCTCCCCCTCTGCCTCTCTCCCTTCCTCTCTCTCTGTGGAAATGCTGAATAAAATTAAAAAAAAAAAAAAAATCCACTGCATTCCTATATACTAACAGTAAACTTCTAGAAAAAGAAATTAAAAAAAAAAAATCCTGAACTAATCCACATCACAAAAGATTCTTTTTCAAAGTAAGGTAATGTTCACAGATTCCAGGAGTTAGGAGGTGGACATGAGACAGGATGGTAAGAAGCTAGGAAAATGCCTTCTCAAGTGGAATAGGGACAGTGGGACAGACAGCTGAACAAACTTCCCCAGCAATTTCCATCCAGGTGCAGATGGTCACCAGGGCAGAGGCCCTGAGTGCCTGAAAGGGGGCAAAACTGGAAAAACAAGGACCTCAGCCCCAGGGTAACCTCTCTGCCCCTGGCCTTTCCTCCCTAGTGATAACATCTAGGCCTCAGTTGTGTTTCAGCTCCAGTACCTTCTGGTGCAAAACTCAGTGGGCTGCACCAAAACCAACAGCAATGACTAAAAGACCCCCTTCCCTGTCACTAACCAATCAATCAGTGGAGACCATGACCCTGAAAGGGGCACCTGGAAAACTGATGAATATGCTGCTGAAACCCTCCACTGAGACCTCCCCTAAGATTCCTGCCCGTGAGAAAGAGATAAAAAGCCTCAAAACAAAGGGCCCAGCTTGCATACTTTCCCTCAGGGGAGCAGCCTACATGACTCCCTTCTTCTTCCCCGACTCCTTCCTTCAAGGCCCCTGCCTCTGTCTCCTCAACTGTAAGGCAGTGGCCAGCTTGCAGCTTGTCCCAGGCTAATCCCCTGAATCTGCCCCCAAAGTCCTCCTTTTTATTTTTCTATTACACTTGTCCCAATTTTTCTCCTGTTGCTCTCCACTGCCACCCTGCCCCGATCTCCCACAGTCAATCCCCACCCTCTTGTCCATGTCCTTGGGTCATTTATATTAATTCCTTGATTAGATCCTTCACCTTCTTTTCCCCCTTCCCCACTTTCCCCCTCCCCTCTGTCACTGTCAGTCTCTTCCTTGTCTCCATGCTTCTGGTTCTATTTTGCTTGTTTGTTTGTTTGTTTTGTTCATTATGTTCCTCTTATAGCTGAGACCAAAATGAGTGGATCAAAAAACGGATACATTTACACAACGGAATACCACGCAGCAGAAAGAAACAAGGAACTGCTACCTTTTGTCACAGCATGGATGGAACTGGAGAGTATTATGCTAAGTGAAATAAGCCAGGCAGCAAAAGGCAAATACCATATGATCTCACCTATAACAAAGCCCCCTTTTCTCTGACTACCCAGTGAGCTCAGGCAGCCCAGCCTAGACCTTTCCCTGGTTCATTGTCCCCAGCTTTAATAAATGGTTCCTCATAGTCACCTGGACTCACGTTGTGAAATCTTTCCTGCACAAAATCAAGAGCCCACACACTATAGCTGGCCCTAGGCAGACTCATTCAGGGCCAGGACTTTGTCCAGGAACAGACATGTATATTTGGGGTCCACCATTCAGCCCACTCGAGGGAGGAAACATCCCCATTGCCAACCATAAGCCAAGCTCTGTGACAGACTCTTCTACTATCATCCCTGATCCCAGAGGACAACCAATGCTAATCCACTCAATGATGCTGCTCATGCTCTGCTCACCTCTGGTAAGTGGTGTGTCATCTTGCTGGTCTTCTGGCCTCACTAATTCAGGCATTTTTGCAAAGCTCACTTCCCTACACCATTTCATTTCTTCCCCTGTGTTTGGCATGACAATCAGGCCTTTCAACCTTTCAGCATGATTGATCACTTTCTCTAGACTTCTAGGAGTCACCCTGGCAGCAAGTTTGTATTGTTTCCTGCCCAAGGTATATAAAAACCCTCTTTCTTATCCAGACCTATGTTCCAAGCACCCTGATCTCATTTTGTGGCTTCTTTGGGGTTATGGCCACTTTCTTCTATTCTCAGGCCCAACATACCCTTGGCTGGGTTACGCTGTGACTTAACCCTGACTATAGACCTGATGTCCAGGACAGGAAGAGGGAGCCACTATTGTCTTTCTAGGGAAAACCCTCTAGACAGTCTTCTAGCACAAGGAATGTTCTAGCTTTCCATGGACAGGGGGAAGCCACTCCTGCCAACTTAGCAGGTTCAGGGCATCCACTCAAACCTTCCAATACCTTGTGTCATGGCCCCAGGTTTTGTCAATTAGGGTGTGCCTTTGGCACCAGCCCTGTTTTGGTTGAGCATTCAATTGTCTTTAAAGTTCAGTAACTCCATTAAGTCCCCAACTTCATCTTCAGCTTTTCTGTCCACACATAGGAAGTGGGCTTCTTCGTAAAGACTCCTTTCAGAAACACTTGGTTTCAGTTGTTAACTGCTTTCAGCTTTTCCCCATCTTCCTGTAGAGCATCAGTGCAACTTGGTGGGAATCATCCAATTTCATTACCTATATACTTACAGACCTTAAGGTACATTTCAAATGATTGAATCAATGCATCCCACTCTGGTGGAACGTTCAACAACTGGACTGCGCCTCATGTTATGGGCCATATTCACACCACCTACCACTAGGAACGGGATTAAGTCCTCATAACCGGCTGGGCAGTGAGTGGCCCAGTCCCCAAACCTTTGCCTTGCTACTTACTTTCTTAGATTATTCCTGGTAGGAACTCTTGCAAGTCGAGTTCTCTGGGAAATAGATGCTGAAATGGAAGTAGAAATGCCAAAGATGTATTAGGGAATAATGCCTGTGAAAGGTAAAGGGGACAAACCATGATGTGTAAAGAGAGTCATCAGACTGGAACAAAAACATGAAAAAGTCTCTACCCACACAACAAGAATTCTGGAGCAATGATGGCCTATGAATGCTGTCGGAGGTTGAATGGAAATGGGTGGCGTTGATGCCATTGCCTTGCTTGGTCATTAGTTGAAGAGTAAGGCTCCCAGATTAAAGATGAAATTCTAGTAAATTTGCACTGTCAATAAAAAATTTTTTGTAGTATAAGTATGCCCCATACAATATTTGAAACATACTTATATTAGAAAATACTCATTGTTTATCTGAAATGCAAATTTAACTGAGTTTCTTGTGTTTTTATTGGCTAAATCTGGCGACTCTAGCTGCAGGTCACCCCAAAAAGTGCATGCTCTCAGCGACCACTGCCTTGCTGCCCGTTGTCTGGGGCTGTACTGAAACTAGTGTGACCTTGGCTTGGAAGCTGAGGTAGACCGGAGGGTGCTAACTGCTGGGGGCTGTCAGCTGATGACTGTCCTGGTGGCTGGGCAGCAAGTACTTTCTTAAAGGGGAAACTGAGCAGAAGAACTGTATCTGCCCAGTCATGGTCATTGTAACTTTGTCCCCCTGGTTAGGTATAAGTCCAGTGAAGGTGAGAAAACTGTCCTTCCTGTTTATCTTGTGTCCCCAGTACCTAGCACAGTGCTTGGCTCATGGTTGATGCTCAGTTATTACTTGTTAAATTGAATTATACTTAAGGCTTCAGAGAGGACATAAAGAAGTGCTCTTACTCTGTCCTCAGAATTATGCTCTGACTTTGACTGACCTCAATGGCTTTCTGTGCTGTGTATGCACCAAGCAAAGGTTGTGGGTACAAGATCAGCTTGAAGCTGTAGAGTCTGAGTTCACAGCTACCAAATTCTACATCAGAACTAATTATTTATGGAGTTAATTAAGTGCTTTCTAAGTAAGTAAAGATGGTTCTAATTGAGGAATTCCAAGAGAGACAGACCTTGTAGATGAAGGTTGGTATTTGGTGCTAACATGTCTGTCATATCCATGTCTACATCCCACAGAGGGCCCAAACTCAGCAGGCCCTGCCCAGACCCTGCATCTTTCATTCCAGTACTTAGGGTCACTATATCGCTTTCATCATAAAAGCCGGAAGTCCTTGCCTCACCCAACTCCAGTATGAGTTTTCAACTAGTAAGTTCTGCAGATTCCACCCTGTTTTCTCTCCGAAAGGCATTGCTGCCTCTCCATCTGCACAACTGCTTTTGTATTTTGTATTTTCATCATCTCTTACCAGGATTAGAGTATGCCCCTAGGCTTTCCTGCCTTTAATGTGATGCTCTGTCCAATTTATCCTCCACACTATTGTCAGGCATTTACCCTATGGCTTAAAATAAATCGCATCCAGTCAAATTAATCAAATCATATCATTTTCTTAGTTTACATCTCTAAGCAGTCCCCTCCCTTTTAGGATCATGTCCAGCCTTATCTATTATGCTTGCCAGAAAGGTTTCTTACTCCATTTTGAAGTGTGGAACCTAGTGATGTCACACTCTAACTTTACAAAATTGATCGACTCCCCATTGCCAATACGATCTAGTCTATTTCTCTCTAAATGGCCCACACAGCCCTCTGTGTGGACTGAACCTGCCTTCATATGTGCCACACCCCTCACCCTTATACCCCTGCTGTGGTGTATAGTCTCATGAACACGGCACGCTCTGTTATACCTACCAGCCTTCGTTCAAACTGGTCCTTTTGCCTGAAAATCCCCTTCCTCTGCTCTTCCTGTTGCCTAGGTTAGCACTTCTCAAAGTTTCATGGGTGTCAGCCACTTTGCCTGGGGATTGTGTTAAAATTAATATGCTGATTTGTTAGCTCTAAAGTGGGGCCCAAGCCTCTGTGTTTCTAATAGGTGACACTGACACTGCTGGTCCAGGAACCACACTCTGCCTAGCAAAGGCCTAGACCACACTTGTTTATCAAGTGTCACTGAAGAGTTTATCATCTCTCTGAAACCTTCCCTGAACCTTCTAGAAGTAATTGAAACTATTTTTTATTCCCAAACCTACATGTCTCATAGCCTTAGCAAAAACACTGGTGCCATTTCACTGCATTTTTACTTTTTATGCATCTTCCTCTTCTGGACTATAAGCTCCATTTGGACAGGAACCATGTCTTCTTCATCCTCTGGTTGCCAGCCCTCAGCACAGTGCCTGTGGTCGGCATTCAGTCAAAGTTTGCTGCATGAATAAATGTAGAGTCATCCCCAGAAAAGTAAAAAGTACATTTGGTATATATAGGATTTTCTTCTCAACTTTCTGATGTTAGACTTGAGTGTACTAAAATAGAACTCCTTTGGCTGTGAACACCCAACTCAAATTTGCCTTTTTATACTGGTTCAGGTAGCTGAGAGGGAGGAATACTGGAAACCACAGGCCCAGAGAGGCCAGAGAGCCCACACACAGGGACTTGTTTGCCTTTTCCTCAGAAGGCACCACTGGTTGACTCAGCCCAAGTTGCCCTGGGGGCATCTTTCATTTCCCCTGGTCCCTGCTTCTTTGTGTGTTGGCCTTTTCATCTCCATGGCAGGCAGTTCTCTTCTAAGCTGGTGGGATCTGGGCCCTCATCAGATTCAATCTAACATCACTGCAAAGAGAAGTCTATGCCTGTGGCATGGCAGAGTGTGAAAAGTAACATGTGTGTGTACATGTTTCTGTATGTGCAAGTGTGTGTCTAGGAAGATGGGAGTGAGCAGGAGGCCTGTTAACAGAAGAAATAAGATGACAGTATTGCTATCATTCTAAGAGGAATGGCTACTCTAGTCAGCTAAGTTCAGAAATACTGCCATTAACAGAGTGGGGGCAAGGAAGGGAGGCAGACAGGCACAAGGGTCTCATGCTGGGAGACTACCCTCCTCTTGTCCCTTTTACCTCTCACTAATGGCAAGTGCTGGTGCAGCCTTTCAGTGGATTTAAACCAAATGCCCACGCATGTCAGAGTCCCTCAGGAAGGGTGCCAACAGCAGCACTGTGGAAGCCTTATTGTACGTAGCAGGTATGACTTGTGAATACTTACTAGTTTTGGTTTTTCTCCTTTATAAAGCATGACTAATAATAATACCACCTCATAGAGGTGTTGCGAGGCTTAAGCAGACTTACATATGCAAAGCACTAACGTTCACTGAGCTGAAAGCAAACCTATGAAGCAGGGACCTGAGAGGTGAAGAAACTCACTCTAGGTCACACAGCTTGTCCAATTTCTGGCCAGCAATCTTTTCACTAGACCCATAAAGACATGCCTTCCCACACTAGGGTTACACATCGCTCCACTTGTCAGAGCCTGTTATCACAGAGGAGCACAACTTGAGCACCACTTCCCGAGTCACCAGGAGTGGGGAGAGCACGACAGAGAGAGCTGTCCACTGAGGGCCACACATAGCCATTCCATCAGTGCGATGGTATCTTTGCCCCTGAAAGAAACTAAAATTGATGGTAAACTCTTGGGAGTACATTTTTTAAATATGAGAAATAGTTGACCTGAAAGAAATGAAAAGAAAATAACCTAGCACTCGCTATTCCACATTTAAACACCAAATTACTTCCTGTGCAGTTGTTCTGTTGCCAGTTTTGAAACTGTGGGCCAACTCCCTCCCATGCCCCCGTCTTACCAGGCTGACCGAGAGAGGCTTGCTCAGGAAATACAAACTAATTAAGATTGGCCTAAGCAAAAGGACTGATTGCTAGAAAAAACAACATGATTCATACTTAAACAAAAAGATAATTCGGGGACTGTTCATCAGTTTACGTTAGCATCTTCAGGGCTTTCTTTGGGCACGCGTAATCTTCAGAGCAGTAATAGGCCATTTTTACTTACCTCAGCCACTACGTCTGCCAAGGGCCTTTGTAGTAAAACAGCAGTCTGGCTACTCTTATTCTTGTTACAAAATCAAACCCACTCAGAAACAAGATAAAGGAAATACTCCCCGAAGGTTTTCTTTCCTTCCTAAATACTGTCCTATGATTACTTTTACATATTTTATATATTTTCATATTTCAAAACCATTTGTTTTTAGCCATTATCTTGGTCTCAGTAGCCATAAAGAAAAAAAAAATGTTGAAAATGAACACATACACGCAACACATATACATCTTTCCTAAGTGTCTTTAGCCAGTCTGAAATCGTTTCTGGAACAATGATGCTGCATGGTTTGTCAGTGTGACGGAAGATTCTTGAATTCCAAGGGAATCGACAAGAGCAGCTGCCACATCCTGGGCACACACAGGCACCAGGCAGAGGCAGGGAAGGCTCTTCATATATTTCAATTCATTTGATCCTACCAGCAACCTTATCAGGTAGGACTCTTTCTTATGCCCATTTTACAGATGAGGAAATCAAGGCTTAGGTTATCTCACCTCAGTTTATCCAGTTAGTAAATAGGGAGCTGAGATTTTAATTCACATAACAATAAAATAATAGTTAACACTTATTAAGCATTTATCATTTTCCAGGAATGCTTCCAAATGTTTTACATGCATTAATTCATTTAAATATTAGCTTATTAAGGATGTTGCCATATTAAAATTGATTCTACCCAGGCAATTTTCTGCTCAGAGAAGTGGAAGAGGCCATGAATCATGCAGGGGGTCAGGCCAAGGGATCTCCAGGGTCATTTCCAAGTGGAAAATTAATATGTCTGGGAGGGGCTTACAGGTCCAGGAAGACCAGTCAATACAGGTTAATGAAGAAACTTCTCTGGCTGCTGTAGGACATCATTGACTTTTGTCAATGTTAAAGGCCACTGCATGCCAGTGCTGGTTATATTTACACAGTGGGCTAAAATTAGCTGGCATGCTCTCCGGGCAACTGGGAGGATATATAAGGCTCCCAATTTATCTAGCAATGCTAATTTAGGCAAAACCGAAAAGGGTCTTTCTGCTGTTCTCAGTGGATAGGCATTCAACAACAATAACATCCTTTTCCCTCCTCTTCCTCTTTTCTACATTTTAGGAAATTGCAAATATAAATCCAGGCTAACTTGGGTTCAGAACAAATACCTACAAACATAAAAGCCTCATGGGAGTTCTGTAAGGAGGAGAGCGTAGGGACTCCTCTTGGGTAGAAGTCGAAAAGTAAAATTAAGACATGTTACTCTGTTTTGTATTAATGCTAGCAGAGTAATGAGCTTAGAAGGGCACCGGCTGGAGCAATGGCATTGTACGTGCAACTGGAGCATTTTGGGGAGGGGTGAATGAAGGTCCTGAGTTCCATGGTAAATACCACCCAGGGTGGAAGCAGAGATGGATCCGTGCTGGGTGGGGACTGTAAATGTTGCCTCCTTTTTGCAGTACCTGCAGTCTATCCTGAAGGAGAGTGAAGCTGTATGGGCTCAACATGAAAAGGTGATGTGATCAAATAGTGATGTCTACCAAGGAGTAATGTGGTAACAGAACAAGTGATGGGAATTTGTGGAGTCTGTGCTTCCAACAGACTCAGGGCATGGGAGAGACACTGGCATAATGAGAACAACCCAGGTTAAGGTCTGAAATAGACCTGGGTTCCAGCTATATGATATCCCTAAGTAGCCAGTGAAAGTAGCAGAAAATTGACTTGAATTCACTGCTCAACCCTAGACTTGTCCATAAAAGGCACTGTGGTCTGAATGTCTGTGATCCCCCAGAGCTCGTAGGCTAAGATCCTGTGATGGTATTAGGAGGTGGGCCTTTAGGAAGGGCTTAGGTCTTGCTGGTGGAGTGAGGACTATCACCACCATCCATCTCTATAGCTCTTTCCATGTGGTAGAACTGAATATAGTTTTCCCTTTCAATAGATTTTTTGAACTCATTTAAAATTGCTGATATGACTGATACGATAGAAATTAGGTCTTTCATATTGTTTTACATTATACGTGGTAGGAAAAATAATGGTCTTACACTTTTTGTTTACAGAGCTTAAGTAGAATCTCACATTGTGTAATTGTGTTTTCTTTGCTCTATTTGTCTAACTTTGCATTAGTGCCATACTGTTTTGATTACTTTAACTTATGAATACATCAAAATGCTGGAAATGTAAATCCTCCAATTTGCTTTATTCATTGCATCTTAATTGAAGCCACAGATACATACATGATTGCATACACATATATATGGTGTCTGAAGCCTCTTTCACAAGATTGTTGTAATGGTTCTATGAGTTCATAAAGGTTAAGACGTTTTGCAGGAACTCAATCTATATTGATTTCCATACCTTGCTTTTCTACCTCTGATCAAAATAATCAACAGCCAAAACCAAAACCAAAATGCCTCCTCACCCAAGGGGTGGGCTTCCGAGAGCAAGAGAGACAGAAAATAGCAGAGGGGGTAGAAGAGAAAAATCAGCCTCCCAGAAATTCCCCAGGTCAAACACAATCTGAAGAGTGGCCAGAGTTTCAGAGATCACCCAAGATAGTGGTCATCTCATTAGCTCCACTGCTTTGGAGTAATGAAATTATTTGTAATTAGACTACCTGGCCTTACAACCCAGCTCTCTCACTTATTATATTACCTTAGGTAAATCACCCCATCTCACTCAGTTTTTTTTACCTATAAATTTGGATACTGTCATTTTCTTTGCATGTATCATAAGATCAGTTTAATACAACTACAGATGATGGGGATAAGGACAAGGAGCATGGCTGTGGAGAGAATGTGTGTGGTTAAGGTAAGGTCAGAGCTATAGTCAAAATTGCCAGTGGTTAAGGGGGAGAACTAGAGCTCTCAGCAAAAACCAAGATTTGGTATTGGCCACAAAATTGGGTCAGCATGGCAGGGGTTAGGAGGAGGTTGAGCCCCATGGTCATGCGGTGGGAAGCAGAGTGCATAGGGACAGCACACATCAATACCAGAGAATGATCTGGTAGGGGTGTGGGCATGGTACAGGGAGAGACAATGGTGGGGGGAAAAAAGTCAAGTCCTATGTAAAATGAGAAGGAGGACACATTGTTTTCCTTTGCAACAGGAGGCAGGAATCAGCAGTTACGGGCAGAGGTAGCAAGATGCTAGAATTGCTTATGGAAAGGTCAGAGAATTCTCTCCCTCTCAATGTTTTCTAGTGTTATCAATGTCTTCTAGTTTTATCAATGTCATATGAGATAAAGTCATTAGCTAACTGTAGGGGTAGAGGAGTATTGAGAAGTGAAGAAAGTTGTAGGACTTTTTTCTTTTTGTATAATCCAACTGTGGAAAAATGTAGATGCCTCAAATAACTTCTTCATTCTTGACTTTTATCTCCCTAATTTCCCTTGCTTTCTTTCTATAGCCCTTCCTTACCCTCTGCTCTGTTCAGCATCCAATCCCTTCTCTGTCAATTCCACTCTTTCTTAAGTCCTCTGCCACTCTGCCGCTTCTCATGTATTGGTAATCACTGCCTCAAATTTCAACAAGATTTATTTTTGGTATCTTAGAGAGTTTAGGGATTAACCAAAATCTTTTATGATTTCATTTTACCTTCTTTGTCGGCTTATTAGTTAAAACTCTTTGTTTCGTTATTTTAGTAATGGCTTTATTGAATTCATCTTTAACATATGAGAGTTCATATTCGAGGGGTATTATGCCACTTTCTGTAGGCATAAGAACCTTATAACAATATACTTTCATTTCTCTCTTCCCAGACTTCATGATATAGTTGTTATACATTTCACGCACATTCATGTACACACACACACACACACACACACACTCTAAATCCCATACCACATTGTAATACTTTTTGTTTAAAAAATTATCCTTTAAAAGAGATTTCAATAATAAAATATCTTACATATTTACCCATGTAGTTACCACTTCTGCAGCTCTTCTTTGTGTACATTCCTATTTCTATCTGGTATAATTTTTCAAATTTTTTCTTGTAGTGTGGGTGGTGCTGTAGATGAATTTTTTCAGCTTTTCTATTTTTGAAAAATCTTTTCATTTCAACTTTGTTTTTTTGGAAGATATTTTCTATGGGTATAGAATTCTAGTTCCAATGTTTTCCTTTTTTTCCAGCAATTTAAAGATATGCCTCACTGTCCTCTCACTCATCACTTCTGTTGAGAAATCTGTAATCCTTTTCTTTCCTCCCCTGGTTTTCTCTGGATCCTTGATTTCGAGCATTTGATTTTGGTGGCCTACGGAGTACTTTTTAAACATATATTTCATGTACCTAGGTTTGTTTTCTTTCCTTTACCTTCTTGGATTTGCAGGTTTATAATTTTCATCAAGTTTGGAAAATTCTGGTCATTACTTCTTCAAATATTTTTCTATCCCTTCCCTCAATTATACTTAAATTAAACTATCTGAAGTGCCTCCATATCTCACTGATACTCTGTTCATTTTTAAAATTCTTTTTTTTTTGCTGTTTTTTACATTTTGAATATTTTCTATTGTTGTCTTCAAATTTACTAAACTTTCCTTCTGCAATATCTGATTTGCCATGAATCCCATCCAAAGCATTTTTCATCTGACACATGCAGTTTTTATCTTTAGAAGTTAAGTTGAAGTTTTCAAAAAAAAAAAAAATCTCTACTTACCCTTTTGAGAATATGAAATGTAGTTGTAACAGCTGTTTTAATAGCTTTGTCTAATTCTAACATCTGTATGAGCTCTGGGTTGACTTTAATTGTTTTTTCCCTTCTCATTATGAGTTGCATTTTCTTGCTTCTTTTCATGCTTTGTAATTTTTATTGGGTGCCAGACACTGTGAATATTACTTTATTGGATGCTCGATATTTTTTGCATTCCCATAAATATTCTTGAGCTCTTTTCCCCCTGGAATTCAGTTAAATTATTCAGAATTACTTTGATCCTTTTGGGTCTTGCTTTTAAGACTTGTTAAGCAAGACAGGAGCAGTGTGCTCAGTCACAGGCTAATTTTTCCCCATCGCAGAAGTAAGAGTCTTCTGTGTACTTTCTCAAATGCTCCATGAATTATGATGTTTTCCAGGCTTTCTTTGGGGAACAGGTGCTATTCCTGGCTGTGTGTGTTTGCTGGGCACTACTGTCTCTAATCCTTTTGGGCGTTTCTTTCCCCAGCCTCATGTAGTTTCTTCACATGCAGGCACTAATCATTACTCAGTGGAATATGCAGTGGGTACTCTTGAGATTTTCAGTGTTCTTTGCACACTGCTTTCTCCTCCCCAGTATTCTGAGCTGCAAATTCTAGCTGCTTTCATCTTTCAGACTGTTGGTCCTGCCCCTCGGCTCAGGAGTCCACTGCATTGTACTTGTGTTTTCCTCACCCCTGCACTGAACGCTGTTAAGTCTCTCAAGTCAGTACTGAGATAATCATAGTGCACTTCTTGTTTGTTTCCTAGCTCTCAGGGATACGCTATCCTGCCTGGTGTTCAGTGTCTTGAAAACTTAATTCATACATTTTGTGCAGTTTTTGTTTCATGTGGGAGAGCAAACCTGGTCTCTGCTAACTGCATCTTGATTAGAACCGGAAGTGTCCATCTAGTGTTAAAATACTTCTGAGACACAGTTATCATGGAACCTACATGGCCATGAATTATCTGAAAAAGCCCTTGGCAGCATTCTCTGGGAGGCAACAATTGATTGTTCCAAACCCCCTTCCCAGAGGACTGTTTCCCTATACAAGCCATCTCTCTATTGTGCTCATTTTGAGTTGGGCTTGGGCGAATGCTGTGCCCTCAGCAAGGCTGCTGTTTTATTTAGAAACAGCAAATTAGTGTAGTTTTACAAAGACACTCCCTAACACCCACCTCAGGAAGTTAAGGGAATGATAAGGCCCAAAGACTATCAGCTGACATGCTCAGTGAAGCTTCCAGTCACCTCTGATGCACTGAACTATAAGGGTTAGAAATTCATAGGATTCTGAGTCAAAACAAGATTCACATTCAACGTAAATAAGAATCTGTCTGCAATTCTGCAGCTTTGTTCTCTGACCCGGTGCCTCCTGAAAAAAAAAACAAAAAAAAAAAACCCCAGAAATGTCAGTGGCTGGCAGTGGTGAAGCATGCCAACTGATATTGTGACCCTAAGGACCAAGGCGGCACTGGCTCCACAGCCAGCTGGCACACTGCCACTGCCCGTGGGAAAATCGTTCTTGTGTGATAAGACAGCGACAAATGCTTTCCCTCTGGCTGCGATTTAAGCGGGCTCTGTATGACGACACAGTGCTTTGAGCTTTGCATAGCAGTCATTTTTGCTAAATATTCATGTGCTTATTTATACCCTCCCAGGCCTTGTCTGAAATTAGGGAGTTTAGAATTTCAGGCACAAACTATTTTCCTTTTTGGGAAGAAAAATCAGTGGACAAAGGAATAGAGGGACTGAGAAAGGAATGGGGAAAAGGCAAGGTAGATGCTTCTGTAATCAGTCTTTGGAAGAACGTGTGTTTCCTCTGCATGCTGGGGAGAAGAGAGTTCTGATGGTCTAGGGCATTATCAGTGTCAGCTCCTATCCCAGGGGGCTGTATTGTTTCTATCCTGACAACTCATAAATATGTGTCAACTGAATGAATAATCTATAAAAATGGAGCAATGTCCTTTAGGGCAAAAAGTCAACATAGTCTTTGTAACCATAAAATCTAAGCAGGGTCCCTGGCACATAGAAATAACCCAAATACATGTTTTTGGATTAGGTAATGAGTGCTAAAAGGAAGGGAGGAAGAGGGAAAGGGAAGAAGTACAGAGCGAGAGGGAAGGTAAGGGAGGGAGGGAGGGAGGAAAGGTCTGAGAACAGGCAGGTGGGCTGGCCACCCCCAGTCCCAGGACCAATGCACCTGGTTGCCAAGAAGAAACACTGTCTTCTCCAGCTGTTTGTTATACCTGCTTTGGGACCATTAATCTCAGCTCCTTATAGTGGGCCTCTCCACAATTTGTTTAGCCTTTTGTAACTTATAAAGCATCTCAAAAGTGTCCAGGTGGCACTGGCAATCAGGGAAATTTAGTGTTTTACCTGGGGAGGGATTGTTACCCTCTCCGCTGGCCTTCTGATCCTTGTCACTCCTAGCCCTTCTTGTGCCCTCTCCTAGTGGGGGATGGTACATGTGTAAGGGGAGATGCTGGAAGACAGCTTCCCTCTGAGTCCCCTGGAAGCCTGCCTGTCAGTATCCTTCAGCTTTCACATCCCCTTCTACAGTCCCATGGAGCTCTGTTCTTGCTGAGCTCAACGTAAGAGCTCATGGGTTTAAGGCTTCAAGAGTTGACAAGAATAATGAAAGTTTACAGCACCTTGGCAAGATTATGAAAGGGGAATATTGGTCTTCAATTTCCCTTTAGATTGTGCATAATAAAATCAATGGGAAAAAATCTGTCTATATTCTCCCTATGTGCAATTGACGGGGGACTAGTCTGAGAATCATGAGCTTTGATCCGTCTCATCTCTGCCTCCAACTAGCTGCTTGCTCATCTGGGCAACAGGAAGGTTGTGCTGTCAGGTGTCAGAGGTCATCCTGGCCAAGGCCCTCCTGTGATTCTAGAGGAGGGCCTGACTACTGCCCCTGGATGTTCGGGCACTCACTGCTCCAAGTAGAGCTTGAGATGGAGCACACTCTGGGTACCCACTGCCCCCAGGCTGCCCGGTTTGTTTTTGTCAAACTTACCACTTTGGGGAGAGGGAAGGATAACCTGGGGGATGTCAGAGACCCAAGAACTGAGAAGTGAGCTACTCAGCACAATCCTGAGACCATGAAGGTGCCTTCTGTTTTGCCTCCACCAGTCCTCACTGTAGATACCAATACCTTCACTCTGCAGATCAGCCTTAGCTAGTCCCTGGTCCAAGGCAGGGATTACCCCGGTGTAAATATAAATCTGGTGCGACTCTTGAGTGTAATGATGGAAAACAATGATGTATCTGATTGAACCCCTAACCACATACTCAGGAGTGCCAGAAATATCCCATTTCTGTTTTTATTTTAAAATAGTATTAAATTTGTCTCATGTTCTCATGTTGCCAAACTACTAGGAAATCCATTTCTGTTATTACTAAGGATCCATCCTGGTGGCCATTAGGTAAAATATTCCTGGGTCTTCTAATAGCAGAGCATTATCATGACTTTTCTGCTAGTTGATTGACTGGTTACTGCTAAGACCTCCTTTGTCTCAGTTCAAGTAGACCCTTATGCCTGGCATCTCTGTTGCCAACCATGGTCATTTATGATGAGACTTGGAGCCAGTGTACAGGGTCCAGCCTCTTTTGGGCGCCTTGCCATCATTCCCCCAATACAAGCCACCACCTGGGACACTTCCAGAAAGCAAAGCAAGGGTCCTCGCTGTTTATCAGTTCTGAAGACCCAATCCTCTTCTTTGTCCCTAAGAAAATACCCCCGCTCCATCATTTTTGTCCTCAAGTCATTCCTCACTCTTTCTTGCCCTGCCAGGGACATTTATCCAATGACGTATGTACTTAAAACTAAGAGCAATTTCTGTGTAAGGCCTTCAGAAAATAACAACAATAACAACAAACAAACAAACAAACTTAGATGCTAGGAAATGGCATGGGTTTCCGTTAGGGTGTAGGCTTGGTTACCATGACAGAGATCCTAAGTGTATGATGACGTGAATTGCAGCATAGAGGTGGGTGGTCAAGGTGGCTGGGTTTATCTTCTTTGTATAATCTTGTAGGAATGGAGGCCCCTTCTGTTTCATCCTTTCACTAGGCCCCAGGTGCTGTTCTCATACGCATGGCCAAAGCTGGGTCACCTCTATGACTGTGACCCAGTCAGCAAAAAGAAGGAGAGAAAGCCAAGACCTGTAACTTGTCTGTAAGGAGATGATCTATAAGTTCTCATGACAGTTTTGTTCCCAAACCACTGACTGAACTAATAAGCAAGACCATCGCTGGCTGCGAAAGAAATACAGTGCTGGAGGGAATACTGGCACTAAGGAAAACAAGGAGAGGATATTCATCAGGGACAGTTAGAGCTATCTGTTCCAAATACAAGAAAAATACAAGGAAAAGACACTATAAATCAACATTTTAACAAATTATCTCTTTACTAACATCAACAGGATTATCATTCCCTTCTTATTACTGAGGGCCTGTCACTCTGTCAGATTTACATGTATTATCATTAGTCCTTTACAATAATTCTTTAAGGAAATTACATCCTTGGTGTTATCCAGGGCTCTGAGGTGGCTTTTCACTGCCTATATTTAGAGAAGCAAAATTATTGCTATGATTTGGGATGCGGGCTGGCCACAAGAGAAATTTGGGTGACATTTGGACAATGAAGCAGCTACCATTTCTATGTCAGGCCCAGTGGCAGCTCCCCTTGTGGGTGCGGGGCGGCACCCAGCCTCCCAGCTCCTCCATCTCCCACTACATTTTCTCCTTCATCACTTCTTGACCTTCTGGCTAAAATCAAGTGTTGATTTTTTCCTTCAGTTTCTCTGAGTCCTGGGCTGGGTGCACGTGCAGTTCCATGATGAAGGACATAGGCTATCTCACAGGTCATGCATGTCATCAAGGTGGAGGTGGCTTGTCTTTGTGGGACCGATTTGTATGCTCCTTTTGTATGATCCTCTTTATATGCTCCTTTTTTTTTCACTTGTGATTCCATTTTTTCTTGGTCTTTCTCCCACTTCTTTATCAGCTCTTGTCTGCTTCTTTCCCGGCTGTCCTGTCTCTGTCTTTTCTAAGTAGAAGTTTCTCAATTCTCTTTCCAGGTGGATTTACCTGTTCCTATTTTCAAATGTCATCTACGTGTTCATGACCCCTTGACTTATGTATCCAGCTCAGACTATCCTTTAGGACTCCAGTCTCTGAGATCTAGTTTCCTCCTTGACACCTGCACATAGATAACCTATAAGCACCTCAAACTTGACCTTTCCAAAACCAGACTATTTTCTTCCCCCTGAAGCCTGTTTCTCTGCCAGAGTTCTCCACCCCAGTGGATCACATCCTCCCTGAGGGTCAAGCCAGACACCTGGCTCCATCCATCACTCTCTTCTTCACCCCCTACAACTACAAGGTCAGCAAGTGGTCTCTCTTAAGTATCATCATAGCCACATAGCTGGTAACAAGACTCCAAGATTTCCTTAGGCTTCCCACTCCCTGGTTCCACCATGAGAACAACGTGGCAAGAACTGTCTTGAGGAAAGCAGGTGTTGAACACCTGGCATGACACAGGCATAGGCCTGGGCCAGGTCAGCTCCCTAACTGCCCTTTGAGGGATATTGAGTTTCTAACCAAGGCACAGAGAAATGCAACCTGTCTGAAGGTCCTTAATG
This sequence comes from Noctilio leporinus, assembly GCA_004026585.1. Classification (NCBI taxonomy): domain Eukaryota; kingdom Metazoa; phylum Chordata; class Mammalia; order Chiroptera; family Noctilionidae; genus Noctilio; species Noctilio leporinus. The sequence continues at coordinate 18,988 of PVIW01007143.1, read as the reverse complement.
CATTATTATCATTTTGATGATAAGACTATATTCTTTATATCATTTTTATTAGCGAAACATATACACTTATATACTCTGCTTTAATATAACTAATGTATATTTTTGTAGGGAGAAGGGGGGTGCTTAGCTTTGTTCACAGGCCTTTATCCCTGAGAATCAAGAATAAGAAAATGTTATAGATTTATAGCACCAAAGCAAGCAAACAAAAGCACAGTGCAAACCTTCTCTTTAAACAATGTGTTCAATCAAATATTTACTGAACAACCACTTCATACTAGAAACTCTGTTAAGTGTTGAGGAGGAACTCACTGATGAATAAGACATGGCTCTTGTTTTCAAAAAATAGTTAAGAAAAAAGGCACAATAAATAAACAGTTAACTAAGAAGGGATTAAGTATTGATACTTTGTTTATACAAAGCAACATGGAGAAATTTTACCCTAGGCTTGCTTGTAAACAATGTTTTGCAAGTAATTATAAGCACAAGGACTGAGCAGTATGAAAAAAATCCTTCACCTGTTTTCAGGCCAGTGGGCTCAGTGCCCACCTCAGCCATTCATTTCCATGGTAACTTGAAAGTCTTGGGGAGTAATCACATTAATACATACCAAGGTAACTAGGATAATAACAGTACGTGCTGAAGCTAACAACACAGAGAACGCATGTTGAGGTAGTGACTATTCTGAGACTCACAGAGGGTAGATGATCTCACAAAGTGTCAGTGAGCAGAGGTGGGACTTGAACCCAGAGCTGTTTGCCTATGACTCATACCTCCAAGTCAGGTTGGAAACTTGCCTCATTCCTTAGCACCCCCTTCTAAGAGGGAAAGAATGAAGAAAGGCTTGAGTTACGCAGGGAGAAGTTTGGCTGGGGACAGGGGAAGCAGCATCAATTCTCTCAACAAACTGAAGGGGAGAAGGAAGTTTGCAGGTGAATGTTTTCACACAGATGGCTAGAAAGTCAAATTTTCCCCCAAGCACACGTCTGAATATGGGGCTGGTGTGCATTACATGGAGGAGATAAAGACAGGAATGTGGAGGGGGCTTATTCTGGGCCCTTGGTGGAAGCGTGTGTGTAAGAGTGGTCTAAATTTTAAAGACCAATTCACACATTTGAGAAACAATCCAGAAAACGGAACTTTAGTTTTTAAACAAAGAGCAAAACTCTTCCATGAGAATCCTTCTAGTGGGAGGGTTAGGAACCCTGTGAGTGGCTTGCACTGTTCCCATGGACCTGCGCTGGCTCCCGAGAGCCAAGTGTTCAATGTGCAGAAATTTCTCAAGCGGCTGGCCATCGTGTTGGTGGTTGGGAGTAGTCTGCACTCTGGAAATCTGTAAATGCTGCAGCCAGAGAGCTGGTTGCTAAGTATTTACCAGCACACCACTGCCTGCAAGCAATGAGGGTTTTAATTAGCACCCTTTCACCTACCCTAGGGACTCTGGCAGATCTAATGTGGTGAAAACTGGGAGTGCGCTGGATATAAGGAAGGAAGATGAGAAATATAGAAATAGATTTAGAGCAAATATAAACAAGCTACCAATAGTGATTCCTGCATATGGCTACATGTGAGAGTGACCTGGGGAACTCTTAAAAGATGGAGATCTCCAGATCCAATGAATTGCCTAGCATATTTGACCTCATCAACTTGGAGTTAATAAACATACCCCTCGCTATGTAACAAAATTAGCTTAATAGCAGTTATGCAACATTAGCAAAAATTATTATATAAAATACATAAAAGTCATGTTTACATAATGTACGCATAATATATATTATACCTAGGCACATATAACAAATAAAATGACAAATAATGTTATGTATAAAGTTATCTTTGACTCAATTTTATTTTATAAATGGTTAACAATTAAAAAGAAAGAACAACCTTTAAATTAAAAATATTATTCATTATAATAGTTTATATATGGAATGAAAGTTACTCATGCCAAAATAAAATGTTGTATTTTGTCATTTATACACTATTTCCCCATTTTATATTTGAAACAAATAAAAACTCTAGGTCATTACATAGAATGGCAAATTTGAAGTAACTTAAATTTGGTTTCTAGGTCTTGACTAAGACAATTACCATGTGGTATTCTTATAGGGCCATGGGTATTGAAACCCCAAAATGAACTCCAAGTCAGTCTCAGGCTCCAACTGCTAAAATCTTTCTCTGGCCCTGTGGCGTGGCTCAGTAGATTGAGCACCGACCCTCAAACCCAAGTGTCACTGGTTCAATTTCCAGCCAGGGCACATAACCAGTGGCAAGCCAGGTTTCCAATCAGGTCCGTGGCTGCAGGCAAGTGAAAGGCAACCATACATTGATGTTTCTCTCCTTTTCTCCCTTCCTCCCTTCTCCTCTCTCTAAAAATAATGAATAAAATCTTTAAAATAGAAAACACAAAACTTTCTCTGGAAATGAACATGTGTCAGTGAGACTGTGTATTGGGGGCTGACTGTATTACTAGTGATTCTTCACATTAACTTCCACATTGAATGTAATGTTTATTAAAGGATAAGTAAGAAAATGTGAAATGTGACATTTGAGTATGTATAACTTAAACTCAACAGCAAGCATTTAGACCAAAGAGTTTGGAGTAGTATTTAATTAATAACATTGTTTAGCACATGGTGACAATAATATTGTTCTTTAAATTCTCCCAAGACAAGGCATTCACTTACTACTTGCACCTGGTGTGCTCTTCCTGTTGCACTGGCCTTGCCCAGGTCCTACCTCAAACCGGAATAGTCAGAATCTGTTGGCAAGGGAGGGTCTGAGATGCCCATGTTTGTAAAAAAGCTCTCCCATGTGATTCTAGTGATCAGCCAGGTTAGGAACATTGATATAGGAACAACAAAGACAGAAGTACCTGTTACTTACAATCAAGGGAGGAGGCTAAGATATCTGAGGAGCTGCTCAAGTCTCCACATTCTAGAAGCCTCACCCCCAGTTATACTGGTTGGCAAATGGACTACTACTGAGAACAATTGTGTTAAAGAACCTCAATGTGAAACTATAGAAAGTTTTGTTCACTATGTCATCAAAGATATTCAACAGATATTCATATGTTAAAACAACAGAACATATGCTTTTACTTAATGATATATTGAGAAGAGTCTTTTTCTTTCCTTTTTTTTTTTTTTTTTTTTTTCCTGGCTGTCTTTCTATGTAAGCTATAATGTTTTAATAAACTATTCTCCCTCCTTATTTGGTCTCTCTGCTCCTTCCTGACCATCTCAGAAAAGCCTATTCTCAAAAATGTCAAAATGGTCTCTTTCTCCAACATAGTGGTGAATGAGGTTGATTCTTCTTCCCCATGTCTTCTCACAAGACTTTCAGGATCAAGAGATTCCTGGCCTAGAAACAAAAGCAAAACCATCCCATTCCCCAATGGATGAGAATAAAAACTGTTAATAAAATCAGATACAACTCCAAGAGGAGACATTGGAGAAGAACCAAACTCGGTCTATAAGGAAGACCACATCAGAATGGCTTACATATTTGTGCTCTATCCATGCTGCCTACCTCTTGAAATCACTGAAAAGATCACTACTGCCTGAACACTTCGGTGTTTTAATTAGGGAATTATTGGAAATGTGATTTTCTTTTTCTGTGGTAGTGGGTCGATTCATTAATAAGTGTGAGGCCATTTTTAAAAAGTCAAAATGTTTTTTTAGAGTCTTGTTAGATGTTACTCTTGTGTTCACATACCTCCAATGGGCTTCCCTCCTCACTCAGAGAAAAGCCAAAATCTGGCTATAGCTACAAAGCTTTATATGTGTTTCCCTCCATCCTGCCAACATTGCCTCTTCTAATTGCTTCTCACTGACTCCACTCCAGCCACACTGGCCTCTTGCTGTTGTCCCTCTAACTCATAGGCATTCCCACCTCTGGGCCTTAGCGCTGGCTATTTCCTCTGCCCAGACACTGTTCCCTCAGGAACCCACACGGCTCCCTCTCTCACCTCCTTCAAGTCTATCAAATCTTCCACATGACATAAAAGCTTTATGTTTCTCCATTGCACCTAACATCACATGACATGCCGTATGTTTTACTTGTTGTTTTCTGCCTCCTCTACTATATTTTTGAGAGCAGAATTATGTTATGTTCAGTGCTGTGACTGCCTTGCACATGACTGACATTTAATAAATATTTGTTGAGTGAACAAATGAATCAAAATGCACACCATCAAATAATAATAATAGACATAAAACTCTCCTTTACCCCAACCATTTTTACTCAGTCACACTTACAGAGGGAACCACTTGAATATTTTTGAGCTGTTTACCTTGTCTGTTGGCCCCCTGCTGTGATAGAGTTGGATTTGATTCCCTTGCATTTCCACTTGCTCATCTATGGATGTCTCTACCACAGGGTTGTTACTATTAGTACTCTTAGTTCTTTGCCACCTAAGCATCTATTATAATGTAGTTACTCTAACTTTGTAGTTGTTTTATTATTTGTGTAACTTATATTCTACAATATTTCTATTCCATTCTCTGATATGGTATCTTTTGTCTCATCTGTTCCCAAGATGAAGATATGGCCTCTTACCTTTCCTTTTCCTTGTTCTTCTCCCAACTTTTATTGTTTCCTGAGGCATTAGTTTCCACACCACAACATGACTTAAATTTTATGTCTCATAACTGGGATCTTCAAAATGATCTGTACAAGAGTGCGGCTAGTTTTAACAGAAATTTCACTCCCTCCCACACCCTCCCCCCCAACCTCCCTGTCTCAGTTTTAAATTTGGACAGAAACAGTGTCCAACAAGCCTGGGATTTTGGCAGGAGAGTAAGGAGGGCAGACTACTCCTCAGGAAGCTGGCCAGGCCTCGGGGCTGGTCTCAGTTGCACATACTCTGTCCCCTCATTTTCCATGCCTGCCTGGGGGTGAGGGATTTTCCTCCAGGGGCAGGACCCAGGTTAACCACGTTCCCAAGACTGATAAGCCAATGCATGTTTTTTCAATGAGAAATAGGACTGTTAAGCCAGTAGTGGTGTGCATATTGGCAAGACTAACATACTCTCTCCCAGTAGACAGGCCTATGTAAAAAACCAGATTATAATCAAAGGGATCATGGTAAGAGTAGCATCAAAAGAAGGAGTTAGGTGAAATGGATGTTAAATCTCAGTAGACACAGATAGCCTGATCAACCCTCTCTAAAGGAAGAAAAGGTCTATCAATGTGATCTCAAGATCTGTTGTCTGTGACCCCCCTAACTGGTATTTGTTGCTTCCTTTCTGTGCCTATATCATTGAATCATTCCAACAGAGATTAAATTTTTTTTCACAGTTCTCATTATAATCAAGCCTAATTGTTCTGCAAGCCATTCTCCCTGATGTAAGTTAGCACATTTCTGTATTGAAATAATTCTCTGAGAATTTTATTTCCCTTACTCCAAAATTTACAGCCGGTTGGATCACTCTTGCCTTCAGGTAAGAATATAATGTCTATTACCTATTGATTAAAGGCATCCTGGAAATCCAGTAGCTCATAAATATAACAAAATGAACATTGTATCTCTGGAGTAAGCACATTTCTGAAATGGATAGAGGCATTTCTGCAACAGCTAGAAGACTAGTTAGATGTCAGATCAGATTCATGCTGGGCCTAAACATGTTTATAGCTGTTGTGAATTAATGATTTATCACCAGATGGTCTGTCAGATTTTAAGGGGGAACTGAATGATGAATATTGGAGTTAATCTACTACATATGGGGCTTAGGGTTTCTTTTGAGTTGTTTCTCATTGTATAGAACTATATACTAGTGTAGCTTATGATATAGCAAAGTGTAAGAAAAGACAGAATTAGATAAATAAGCCTAGAATGAAAAAATTTAAATACATCAATTCACTTAGTGAACATTTATTGAACATCTACTATTTGCTATGACCCATACTAAATTCTGCAGACACAATGAATGATGAACAAGGCGTATTATAATATCTGACCTCATGGAGCTAACAAACCAGAGGAGAAGATAAAACTAAACAATAATTACACAAATGATTAAATAATTATAACTGTAAAAATTGCTATGAAAGAGAAGACCAGTGTGCTGTGAAGGCATAAACCAGGACAGACTGATCTAAGCTGGGTAGGTGAGGTGGGGTGGAGAAGGCATTCCTAAGGAAGTGGTGTACAAATTAAGGCCTGAAGGATATGCACGAGATAATGAGGCAGGAGATCGGGAAGAATGTTTCATGCAGGAGGAACAGCATGTGCAAAGACTCAAAGGCAGGCAGGAGCATAGTATCTGGAGAGACATGCAAGACCAGTATTGGGAAAGGGTATCCATCAGAAGACATAGATAAGTAAGATGAGCGTAGAAACAACTAATGACATTCCTAACTGCTAACTATACAGCTTCCTGGATGGAGGGGTTGTTGTTTAGTCCACATGTGTAGAATTTAGGGACCTTTCAACATGGAAAAAGTCAATGCTCTAGTCCATGGATGGCAAAGCTTTTGGATAAAGTAGTAATACTGCCAGTTAGGACTTCATCTATTCCCTCTCATACAAGTTCAGTAACTTTGAAATAAATACTTCTGCAAGTGAGGGACTGTCAGTTACAGAATTAGGCCATCCTTGTGAAGAAACACTTTCTTCCTCTTTTCTATGTTCTTTGGAGTTCTTCCCAATTATCAGGGCCATCCTTACAAATCTGCCTTAGAAGGATATGGGTCATTTCTGTAAGTCTTTTGCTGGAAGATTAAAAGAGAAACAAACAAATAAAAATAAAACAAAACAATACAAAACAATACCCAAAGCTTGGATTCCAAGACCACTGGTGGTCTCATTGGATTTCTTTCCTTTTCTCCAAAATTCACTTTGTTTTCCCACTTACCCATATCTCTTGTTCCAACTTTTCCTGTGTCAAATCTCTTGTTAATCCATGCACTACTTCCAGTTTCAATTTTCATCGCCCTTATCCTTTCATAAGAACAGGTAAGGAATCTGTTTTATGCAATTGTGTCTAGTTGCATCTACATGTACATTCCTAAGGTATGAGGGTGTATAATTATGTGCAAATACAAAACAGCTGATGTAGTTAGGTGCCCGTACATGTATGTAAGAGTCCTGCAGTTATAACACTGTAGGGTTGCATTGTCCATTATAGGTGGTGGCTACCCACATTTTCTTATTTAAAATAATTCTAGTAAACTAAAATTAAAAATTCAAAACATCCATGGAATTAGTCACATTGTAGGTACTCAAGAGCCCCATGAGGCTAATGGCTACCATGCTGAACAGAGCATACATAGACCATTTTTACCATCAGCCAAAACCTTACGGAATAGCATTGCAGCAAGGTTCCCCCCACCCCACTGCCTTGGGTTGCAGTTTAGATGTTTTATTATGGTTTACAAGGTGCAGGCCTGGCTCCTCCTGATGTCTGTCTTCATATTTCAGTATGCCTCTCCTCAAACAATGTTTTCTGGTCTTGCTGAACTTCTCAGTTTCTTGAGTATTCTTCATTCTACTACCAGGTTCCCCAAATACTCTTCCTTCTTGCTAGGATACCCTTTCCTTCTTTCTTGTCATCTGGCATCTGTTCTTAGTTTGAACTTCCCTTCCTGAGGAAGTCCTCTGGTTGGGAGGCTCTGCAGTGTATACCCTATTCTTACACTAAATGGCAAGTAATGCTTTAAAAAACTATTGCATGTCCAGTTACATCAAGTTTCCTGCTGGAGTGTAGACACCAGGGGGCCAGGGACGTGGGACTGTCTGTATGGCTGACTTTCCGCAGCACCAGCCATGCAGCTGGCACTTGGTATAGATGTTAAATAAATAAATGTCCAGTATGTCTACAGCTTTGAAGGTGAAAGTATATTTTTAGATATTTGTTTATTTATCTGAGAGTGGGGAAGGGAAGGAGAGGGAGAGGGAGAGGGAGAGGGAGAGGGAGGGAAACATCCAGGCGAGAGAGAAACATTGATTGGCTGCCTCCCGCACACACCCCGAATGGGGACTGGACCAAAGCCCAGGCAATGGCCCTAACTGGGAATTGAACTGACAATCTTTCGCTTTGTGGGACAACATCCAATCAACTGAGCCACACTGGTCAGGGCTGAAGGTGGGAATAAATTAAACAGCATCTATAACTATGATGTATGTTGGGGCAAACTCTATGTTTGCAGGACATTGATACCAGAAAGCAACCGTTGTGCATAAGAAGCAGAAGTGAACAGTGAGAGTGAAGAAGATGAATATAAGAAGATGGTATCAGAATGAAAGAGAAGGGAACTCCCTAAGAAGCAGAGCAGAGATTCTCTACCATCACCCCTAATATGATTCCTCCATATCCTGCAAAGAGCAATATTACTTGGCTATAAAATACGTGGAATGAAATCTTGCTATTTGTGACAACATGCAGGAACCTAGAGGATATTATGCTACATTAAATTAATTAGACAGAGAAAGACAAGTACCATATGATTTCCTTTATTTGGGAATCAAAAAATAAATAAATAAATGAACAAACAGAATGAAAGCAGACTCATAGATATAGACAGAGAACAAACTGATGATTGCCAGATGGGAGGGGAGTGAGGACTGGGTGAAAATGGTACAGGGATTAAGAAGTACAGATTGGTTGTTACAGGATAGTTATGGAGATATAAAGTACAGCATAGTGAATACTGTATAGTCAATATTATTATAATAACTATGCATGGGGTCAGGTGGGTGCTGGACTTATCAGGATGATTACTTCATAAGTTACATAAATGTCTAGTTGCTATGTTACATACCTGAAACAAATACAGTATTTTATGTCAAATGTAATTTAAAAATTAAAAATTTTAATTAAAAATTAAAAACATCCGGTGAGGAAGCAACAGGAGCCAGGAGCCAAAGTCCCAGGCGTGGGGCAGAGGCATGTGACTCACATAAATCCCTGCCGAGCAAGAGGTTCAGTAACTTGAAAAAAACTTCACTAATAGAAGTTTTAATGTTTGCAGTTCACTTTCTCTGGAACATTTAAGCAGATACAAAAATGCATTTCTTAGAAATTCCTTGAGCCTCTTATTCTCTTCTACCTTAGGACCCCCTAAGTTCCTTAGACTCTCTCCTTTTCTCCTCCTCTGTCTCTGCCCTGGTCCCTTGGTCCCTTCTCTCCCCTGATCATGTGCAGTTCTGCACAGGCTCCAGGTGAGTCTGGAGCTCCACACCGGCCCTGAGGATCGAGGGAAGGGCTCCATCCTATTTGCTTTTCTCGTGGGAGTCGGGTCCATTCCCTGCTCCTTTTTTCTTTCCCAAAGAAAGTGAGAAAGGAATAGAGAGCTGAAAGGGCAAAGGTGGACAGAGAATGCTATGAACGCTCAAATATTAATAATTTATATATATTCTACCACATGTAAATTCGCCTATATAAATTAAATCCTATATAGTTCTTCTATGGGATGGTTTTAGCTCTAATGTTCTTATAGAAATTTGAGTTATGGGATTCTCTTAAGATATTTTGGGGAACAACTTAAGAATATAGTACAAAAAACATTCTTATACTTCCTGTTCCTTGACAAGTTAGAGTAAATAATGAGGAGTTATGGGATTGATTCCTTTCCAGGGTGCAGGCCAGTCCATGAAAAATGGGTGAGATAACTTTTTTTTTAAAGATTTTATTTATTATTTCCAGAGAGAGGGGAAGGGAGAGAGGCAGAGAGGGAGAGAAATATCAATGTATGGTTGTCTTTCACCTGCCTCCAGCTGCAGACCTGGCTGGAGACCTGGCTTGCAATCTGATTATGTGCCCTAGCTGGGAATTGAACCAGCCACCTATGGGTTCACAGGCCAGCACCTTATCCATTGAGCCACCAGGCAGGGCCGAGATACCTTTTTATATAAAAAAAATTATGGGAAAGAAATGCTTTCGTATCATGCCTGGCACACAGTAAGGCTCAACAAGAGAATTCAATGGAAGAAAGCAGAGCAGTGGTTCTCAGCCCTGGCTGCACATTGGAAGCATGTGGGGCACCTGAAAAGTGATCATTCTCTATTCCTGCCCTGAGAAGTTCTGATGTAATTCGTCTCAAGTATGGCCTGGGCATTGGCATTTGTAAAAGCTCACCAGGTGTTTCTATCTTGCACAGCTATGGTTTAGAAATACACCCTGGTCTAGATGAGTCCTTCCCACATGCTTTCCTTCAGATCTTAACAAGGATGCCATAATATCTTTGGCTAAGTTATGGGGTTGGAAGATTTGGGGCTAATCAGTTTGAGACATAAGTGTCATTATGAAATTTTTTGTTAGATATCTACAAAGGGGTGTGTGTGTGTGTGTGTGTGTGTGTGTAACAAATTTCTTCTGAGCCCTTTGAAGTTTTATGTCTTCACCAGGGTTCCTATGTTTAGAAATTTGGGAGCTTCTCTTCAAGTAATGGTATAGTTTTACATTTAAATCCAAAGTAAAAGTGGCAGTAATTATTAGCATAAATCAGACTGTAGCAATCAATAGAGAAAGGCTGATAGTCCTCTGTAGTACTATTATTTTCATATATCTACTAGGTTCAAGATTAGTTTATTAATTCTATAATAGGTTAAAGGAATAGAGGCAGCTGATAATTTTTTTTTTTTTTTTTTTTTTAAGATTTTCTTCATTATTTTCAGAGAGAAGGGCAGAGAGAGAGACAAAGAGGAAGAGAGACATTAATGTATGGTTGCATTTCACCTGCCTCCAGCTACAGACCTGGTTAAAGACCTGGCTTGCAACCTGGTTATGTGCCCTGGCTGGGAATCAAACCAGCGACCTTTGGGCTTGCAGGCCAGCACCTTATCCACTGTATGAACAGCCAGGGTATCATTTCTTCATTTATATTTTCATCCAACAGCCATCCACTGAATGTCTTCTGTCTGCCAGGCACTGATTAGGGTTGGGGATACAATGGTGACTAAAAGTACCCAGCCCCTATCCTCAGTGCAGTGGGAAGAGACAAGTGAACAAGCACTTGCCCTGAGTACACAATGCTATGAGAGCACATAGTTAGGACATCCAACCAGATATGGTTGGCAGGTTGGGGATTTGTGATGGGCAATGCCTCCTGGAAACAATTACTTTGAGGAGAGTGGTAGCCATGGAATTAACCATGTGGATTTCCCTTTAAGAAATAACTTCCTGTTCAACAACTGGAGTGCAGTTATCTATGACACCCAGTTGCTAATGTTGTGAGGAATTGCCCTAGCAGGGGAAGAGGCATTGGTCATGTGCACACAGTGGAGTGAACAGTAGCAGGAAAAGGAGAAGAAAGAAGGAAGGGAAGGGATTGTGGTCCAAATCATAGAGGACTTTGGGGGCCATTGTGATAACACTGGTTTCTATTCAAAGTAATATGGGGTGGTAGGAGAGTGTTGAGTGGGAAGCTATATAAATTGATTCATGTTTGATGATATTCTTAGCCCCTGACTTTGCTCCAGCCCACTTCCTTCCCTTCAGGCAATGACACCCAGCCCTTGGGGCCTAGAAAAAGCAGTACACCTTCAGGATGACTCCCAGTTGGACAGCTTATGACGGCCTATGTATAGTGAGAGTCCCACAAAGTTAAAGATTTCATCTGACTTCAAGAATGTTACAGTCTCATGGATAAAACTAAGTGTATTCTTGTACCCTTAATTGTGGGAGATCATCAAGCACCAAGGCCAGAAATTATGGTAAAGGGAAGGCCAGTCTTTCTGGGTAACAGGTAAAATAGATGGGTTTTATGCCTGGAAAAGAAACTAACCTTTCTACTTGTCCTCAAGCTACAATTGCCTTCCCTGACTTACCCAATCTGTCTTAGCAGGTAGATGGCCCCAGAAAGCTCCTGGTTGAAGCACAATCCCAAATTTGGAGCATGGGTGTCTATTTCCCATTCTCTGCCTTCTGTAGATTTCCAATTAGAGCTGAGTTGAGCCTAGATGTAAAGGGCCAAGCAAAAAGAGAACTATTTAGAAAAAATTAATTTCTTCCTGGAGAAATGATTTTTCTGTGTAGAGATATGAAAAATTTCATGGTGTTTCTACATTGATTGTTCTTCCTAGGATTTCACTCCCTTAGCTGAACCTAAAGCTGTCTTGAGAAGGCACATGACTTGGCAGCTTTCCATTCAGCTTCAGGCCCCACACCAGGCTTGCATGTCCCTGCAAACCAATTTTTGATAGATTTCTAGGGAAAAAAAATTTTTTTTTCAACACCATCTGATCCAAAGGAATGCCAGTATCGGGAAGAGAGTTGCTGAGAATGAGATGAAATCTGTTCTAGTTTGCTGTTATCTTCTCTGCTCAAGTTTCTGAGCTAACCCAACATTGACCATTCTCACCCCCAAATGCTATGATCAGGACAGTGACAGTGATATCACCATCACTAAAAACAAACAAACAAACAAACAACAATAAACAAAAACCTAGAACCGATAATTCACAAATATTCATGATGAAAAAACATAAAATATTTAGCATCACTAATAATCAAAGAGAAGAAAGGAGAAGGGACATAGGCTAGACAAAAGTCAACAAAATGCAAACAACCAAAATTGGCTCACAATAGGCAGTTGGTTAAATCTGAAGACAATGGCAAATCTTGAAAAGTTCTATGTATAAAAAATATTGTATTGGCATCACAGGACATAAAACTATATATGCAAATATATTCTTTTTTTTTTTTTTTTTTTAAGATTTTATCCATTATCTTTTAGAGAGAGGAAAAGAGAGGGAGGAAGAAAGGGAGAGAAACATCAATGTATGGTTGACTTTTGCATGCCTCCAACTGGGGACTTGGCTGGAGACCTGGCCTGCAGCTCAGGAATGTGCCCTGGCTGGAAACTGAATTCACAGACCAGCGCTCAATCCACTGAGCCCCACCAGCCAGGGTGAAAATATATTTTTAATGTTTAAAATAAAAGTGTTTACAAAGAGGAAAATACAAAAGAATATCAGTTTGGGGGTTGTGTATTTACCAATAATTTCACTGATAATTTATTTCAACTACTTTCTATCATTTGAAATTTTCTAAAATAAATATATTGCCAAAAATAAAATGAAAATAAATGTAAAGAAAAAAGAAGTAAAAGGGATGTTAACATTATACTACCATACAGTTTTTCTTATAATGCAATTTTCACACAAATGGCTTGAGAAATCTTTTAGGAAGTCATCTGATATTGATGTTGGGTTTTCTTTGCCAGAGTGTGTTGTGATGGCAATAAACCGTTTTTCATGAATTTGTGATTTAACTGGTAAGACAGCCTTGGCTAACCTCAGAGCCTGTTATACAGCTTCAAGACTGGAAGAGTGTAGGTACATCTGCTGTCATTCCTTAATTAGTGTAAATTGGCACATTTGAAAGACACAGATCTACCCTTTCTCCAGTCCTCAACCATTTTTAATGAAAATGGGGGAGAAAGGGAGGGCATTGCTGAACAACAGAAAAGGAAAAAGGGAAGAACGTCAAGAGGAGCCCAGGGGAGAAGGTACTGGCAAGATCCTGGACATGAGAGACAGGCAATGAAGAGCACTGACATTTACAAAGTTCTTCCTCTATGTCAGGCTCAATCCTAAGAGCTTTGCATCACAATCTTCTTTCATTCTTTCAAACCCCCTTGTGGGAGGTGTTATTTTCTCCACTTCGCAGATGAAGAGGAATACCTTGCCAACATGATACATGCTAGTGGGAAGTGGAGTTGAGGTTGAAACTAACTTCATTAATGCATTCTGAACATATGTGAGTGCTTGTGTGTGGATGCCTGGGGAACATGCTTTTGCCAATGGTAAAGTTTTCACCAGCCAGTCACCTGATCCTTCATGGGGGTGGGGTGTGTTGTGTGTGCGTGTGTCAAGTGACTCCTCTGTGACACTGGAAACAGCACAAGACCACCACCAACTTGATTATCAGTCTATGTGACTATGTTGTAACTCAAACTGACTGGGCAAAGGCTTTGAAATAGCATGCAGGCTTGAAGTACTGACACTCACTATGGGTGAAAAGAGTAATGAAAAGCAAAAGAAAGTATGAGGAGCTGGTTCAAGGGAGAGTGTTGGGGGTGTGCCGATCAGGAAGCATCAACATCTGCTTGGTGACCCCCAGGGGGACTCAAGATCCCCACTTTCCCACTATCCAGTAGTGGTTCATGAAGGGCAAATTAGAAGGTGTAACTACCTCAAGACAAGAACAGCTGAGAGAAAGTCTTCAGCATTGGAGATAAGACGTAGCAGCAAGTAGGATTGGGAAGAAAAATTCAGATTCAGTGAGCCAGACAAAAAAGATCTGGGTTGCCTTAGACCTAACCCAGGCTTCCTGGGAATATGTCCCAATCTCTTTATTAACTTTAATAACTTTATTGTAAAGTTACTTCTCCAAATCAGTGGCCTGACTCTGACATTAGAGGTCAGAATCAGGAAGGAAGATGGGAAATAAAGAAGCAAGAACAGCAGCCCCAGGATCATGGTCTCACAGCAGGCCAAACTGGTCTTTTCTTTTCCATCTTTTTGATTGTTGCAAGACTTGGAGCTCTCTTCCGTGTGAAAGCTAGAAACACTCTCCAGGGAAGCTGTTTGATAAGAATAAAACTCAACGCATTTTAATCTTCGATGATCCAGTAATTGATTGGCTTCTGCAATTTAACAATACTAAGAGTTCTGCCCTGACTGGTGTGACTCAGTTGGTTGGAGCATCATCCCATAAACCCTAAGGTCACTGTTCGATTCTCCATCAGAGCATAGGCCTGGGTGACAGGTTTTGTCCCCGGTCAGGAGAGGGGCAAGAGTCAACCAATCAATGTTTCTGTCTCATGTCAATGCTTCAAAGATACATATATATATAAGTGAATATTCCCATTTATAGCCCCTTTCACTCAGCAGCCCCACCTTAGGAGGTAACCGTTGGTGATGGTAGAATGTACACTCGGCCACACTTTTGCAGCCCTTCCCCCACAAGTATATGTGCATACACACACAGTTATGTCATGGTATAAAAAGTTATGGCTTTTCTTTTCACAAAAACAAGAGCATACTCTACGTTTCTTCTGCAATTTACAACTTAATCCATCACACATAGATTTTTATGTCCATCCGCCAAAATTCTGATTAGCACTCATAAATGGGAATGACACTGGTTTCCCTCCCTTACCTTATATGTTTGCCATGAGGATTAACTACACATTAGGAGGTACTCAATGATTTTTTTTAAGTGGTACCTAAGGTTTTGAGATGGCCACTGATAAATTATTTTACAGGGAGACATTACACAGATTAGGTGGTGAGTTACAAAGAAGGTAAGGACAAGGAAATAATTTCTTGTTTTCCTACTCTGAATGGGACACTTTGTGATCTGCATTTTATAAAAACATGAAAGTGAGGTCAGGCTTGGCAGGGAAATTGCTGGCTACAAGCTTTTAGGACAATTAAGAAGCAGCAGGATCATTCTGGCACGAGCCTCCACCAGTTGGCAGAAAAAATGCCTCTTTTACTTCTACAGTGACTGGCAATTCTAAGTAAATGGCTAAAATTGCCTTTGATGTTTGTTGGCAACTTCTTGGTTGAAGTTTTTGAGTCTTGTTGAATTCTCTTAGGTATTGGGGCATCTCCTCTATTTGGGCAAATCTCACATCTGTAAAGATTATTTCAACTCATATAGAACAAAAATTCAGATTACCAGAGGTAGGGATCCTTGCAGCCTTGCTCAAATCTAGAAATAAAAAATTTTCCCCAAACCTTTGTTTTTTAAGGCTTTATTGCCATATACAAGAACCATATTTTATATGATTAGTGACATACTAATAGTCATTTTGAAATATCATAAATAGCTCACTGACTCTTGTTATCATCTTTGCTGAAGTCCAAGGACTTGGAACCCTAGGTAGGACATTATTATCTTAAAATGTTCCTACTCACTTTAATTATAAACTGTCAATCAATATCATTTTTCTTTTAAATTCCATTTATATTGCTCCCCTATCCCTATGACCTAGCCAGAGGGACACCAGTAATTACTTGTTGACTTGCTCCTGGGGGTTCAGAGTTGGGAGTTGTGCGAGGCTTGGTGCTTCGATGGCTGGTCCAAGCCAAGTCCTACCACATGTTTGTTTAGAGCTTCTATAAAATGGAGAGGACAGTGGCACCTACCTCTTAAAGTTGTTGAGAAAATTAATGAGTCCATTAATAAAGCATCTAAAACACAAAGTGTTAATTACTGGATCTTTTATATTTAAAGATACTCCCTTTATCTTTTGTTATTGGAATGAGGTCAGTCCTATTTATGCTTGTGAGAGGAGAAAACCTCATCCTGTTCTCCGTGTCATAACAGAGACAAAGAGGAAGATGGTATAAGTCCAGTCACTCCCTCTTTATCCTGTACATTAGGTCAGGTAAGAGCAGAGGCCCAGAGCCAGGATGCTTGGTTTGAGACGCTTGACTTGTAGCATGAACAAGGTTCTTAACCTTTCTGAGCCTCAGTTTTCTCATTTATATGAAAGAAATAACAGTTCTTTCTGTCATATGGCTGTGGGGACGATCAAGACAGTGTGAACAAAGTACTTTCACCTAGTAAGTGCTCCATCTAGTTAGTTACTAAGTTGATTCAAAGGTAGCAGATTCAAGGCCATCCACTGAGCATCCACTGTGTGTCCATTCTATTTCATTTAACAATACCTGAGGAACACTCATTACTTTTGCTTGAATGGTAAGGCGACTAAGGCTTTGGGAAGGTAAATGACGAGTAGTAGTTCTCAATGGTGGAATGGTGAAATGTGAACCCCAGTCTTCAGAATTACAGGCTAGCATTCTTTCTTCCGTACCCCTGGATATCTCCATGCACCATGAATACCTGATTAACCTGAGGGTGCTCATGGTTCATTGATAAACAGGGTGGAGAGATTGTGAGGTTGCACCTCTGCTTGCTGTGAGACACCTTTTCGGTTATTTTTTAGTGACAAGCCCATGTGTAAACACGCAAGATATTTGCAACCATTCAACAGCACAACAGTTTTTCCATAACCATCTTCTTCGGTTCTTTCCCCTCAATGTTTCATGAACTTTCTAGAATGTCTAAATGGCTCCCTGAAAGTTTTCAGTCAGGAAAGCTTGCCTTCACTGTTGAATCTGCAAAGGTGAGTTGACTCCTCTCTTTCCTGGAAGCCCTTTTTCAGTCATTACAAATAGCATTTATCTTTATAGTTCTCAAGTGACCTTTAGTGCAAACGTTTCTTTCTTCTTCCTGGGATGGGCTCTGACATCCCTCTTTGGGAATAAAAGGCTGCCACTAGATTGAGTTATCCTGCTGAGGCTTTGGAAAGGGTCTCTTCTCTGACCAGGTCTTAATTCAAACCATGGGGGAAAATATTTAGCAATGTTTCTCTCTTTCTAGTTTTCCTTAAGGTTGTTTTTTATAGAAGCCAGTTATTCTCACATCTGCTTGGGAAACTTTTTGTCCCCAGTCAAAAGTATGGCTTTGTATCTTTTAGCCAATTATTCCTTATCTTTGGCTACTTCTGCTCTTTTTTATTCAAATCAGCAGCATCTGTTCCCAGGATTCAGTGCCAAGGTGCCACCCAGCTTAGAGGAACTAATCTTTGATCTTTTTCTTTTGCCTCTTCTTGGTACCACATGTTAGTTGCTATCCTAAAGTCTCCCACATTGTCATGGTTCCCCTTGCAAATTTACATGGGAGTTAAAAAAGAAAACTTTAAAAGGAAAGCTATGAAGCTTATTCATACTAACTGCTGGATTAGGGTATCCAAAAGCTGTATCATTTTTCCTGAATTTTCTCTTGTCTGCCTATATGTTGTGTGGCTTAATGGGAAAAGAACTGCCAATTTAGCACAAAGCACAGGACTTTTCAGTACCGGCTCTCCTCGTGTCACATTCCCTGGTAAGTTACCCAGCTAGCCTTCCATGCCATGGACATACTGTCGGCAGCCACCTCCACAGGTCAAAATTAATGTCAGAATCAAGGCACAGGGAGGCACAATCCTTACCAAGGATAGTCTCTGATATTTACAGTTATTATTATTATTTTTTTTAGATAACTTCATTCTTTTTTTTTAATTTAATTTTATTGTTGTTGTATTACATCCATCCCCTTTTTGCTCCCCTCTGTCCCCCTCCCCTCCCACCCATTCCCCCCAAAGTCAATCCCACCTGTTGTCCATGTCCATGGCTCCTTTATACTAGATTCTTGTCTAAACTGCTCCCCTTCTTTGCCTCTTCCTCCCCCCTCTCCCCAACCCCCTTCCCCCTGACCACTGGAGGCCTATTCATTGTATTCATATATTCGGTTCTGTTTTGCCTACAGTTATTTTTATTTTTATTTTTTTTAGCTTTCTATTGCAAACAGGTACCCACTTAAACAGCTAACGATGGTTTTGCAGTTTTCAGTGATGTGGAATTTTGTCTAACATTTGAAGAAAATACTTTCTTTATGCATGATGTTTCTTCTGAATTCTAACTCATTATTACAGGCATTTTAAAAATGAGAGTGGTGTAACTCATGTAAGATGGAGTAAAAAAACAAGACAGATTTGAAAAGGGTTTTGCAATCACTCAATCATTCAATCAACATCCATTCATTAAATGCCTGCTTTATGTCAAATACTACATCAGATCCCAGCGAAACGGTAGCAGGGAAAACAGACACAGGCCCTGTGTTTTGGGGGCATGGAGCACAGCTGGTACCTTCTGCTAACACAGGAGCAGTTTGAATGTGAGTTGTGGCTTTTCTAAGTCAGGTTTAAAGCTTGCCATTTGCCTCGAAGCCATGCATAAAGGGGGATTCCCAGTGAAATCTCATGGAAAACGATGGTGTGATTCCCAGGCAGGCTTTATCTCCTGGACATTTCCTAAGGAGTTAGAGCTTTTTTACTCATGAACCTGAATAAATTAATCCTTTCTATGGTTTGGAGAACTGTGGCTAAAGAACTGATGGATGACTGACAGTGGTCTACTACTTGTGTTTGTGTGGCCTGTAATCTAATAGTTTTTACCTTTTTAAGTGTTTGGGGGGAGGAGGAGGAGGAGGAG